>JAZAYU010001235.1:0-70491 GCA_038501625.1 Corbicula japonica | reverse complement strand
CTACATGTATCACGTTTTAACTATGGTGACGTATACTATGATATTATAAAAATATTTCTATAGCTGTTATATCATTTTATTTCGCGTGCTTTAAGTTTTGCCTATCTCGCGCTAATGCAAGTGCGTGAAATCAAACACCAGCGAAATCAAGCCTTCAAATATGATCTTAATTTATGAAATTAATTCAACTGTTCGGATTTAAGTCGTCGCGAGAAATGTGACTTGTAACTACTACATTGTACACGAAATTAAATCCCCGCGAAATATATTGATACCAAAGTAAGATGAGGAGTATTTTGTTAGTAGACAACTTGGCTGTCCGATGTTCCGTTAGAGCCAATGAACTATCTTCCTAACTTGAATGTTTATGTTAAAATTGTTAAAATTATTAATATTGCGCTCTCGCATCGTTGTTTCGCGATCTCGAATTTATTGTTCCGCGACCACGCATATCGTTTTCGCGTTTTCATGATCTCGCCTTTTAATCAGTGTATACATACAAAATAAGATATTTTTCCAGCTGGTTAGAAAAGTTATTGATCTAGACTAGATATAAACATTAACTGTTTGGTCATATAGCTAAATAAAAAATAAATCCTTTTTTTAAACAAGATTTGTGTATTTCTGCAACTGTTAGAACCAGAAACCACTATCTAAAACATTAGTTAAGAAAAAACACTTTTGAAACAAAGCATAAAAATAATATAGGTACAATGGGCCAGGGGCCGCTAAAATCACTCAGTAACTTAAGGTAGTTCGCGCCCATGGCCGAAAAAACGACGTCAAAAAATGAAAATTAAAATAGACACTTGAAACTTTGCATGTTCAAATGCTACTTCACGGAAAAGTTTCATAACATTTAAGTTTCATTATACTTCAGTAGCAGGCTTGAATACTAATAACTGAATAAAAGTCCAAGTCACATATAAAACATTACATAGGTAATTTATTAATATTTCGTGATTCACGGACGGATCTTCGTGCCACGTTTGTGACATCAAAACGCCCTCAGATTGGTTCATTAAATCGTCTATCCATCAAATCATTTTATTTATTTATGGTGGATATCAAGCGATCTTTAAAGGTAAGTATCTTTGTTTTCCGCGAATCCGCCTATTATTTTGGTTTTCAAAAATTCTTCTCTTAGGTTTGATTTCATGAAAAAAAAACTTGTCACATTCACTTGCACAGTATGCACTGTATACTGACATTTTGATTACACCCTGGCTAACCTGGTACGCTTCGCGAACGGCACTACGCCGCGATCACGGCATATGCAACGCTTTTAACCGGCATAACCGGTGTCAATGTAGGAGATTTTATGGGGTAAGGTTGGAAAATCGCAGAGTCTTTGGTTAGATATTTAAATAAAACTCAAACCAATAGGCCTATACGGCTGTCAGATCATGGCTATTTATGATTCTAGTCTTCTCTGTGTCCAGAATACAGTAGTTTGCTCAATCATTCGTGAAAATGGACATCTCTGTGCTGCAAAAGTTGCCAATTTCCTGTTCAAACGTATTTTTTCTTGATCTAAACTGAAGTCTAGTGAAGAATTATGACTGCATAATTTTTGTTTGCACTGTAGGACACTGCAGTGTAAAATTTGAGTGTGTTTTATCTATATATTTCCTGCTTCTTGCAAAAAATGAGAGGCCACGCACCGTACACCGGCACTTGATTTTTGCTACGCTGCGTATCACGGCATTTTATGCGATGCTGGTATTAAAATATACTTTAGTTGTCGAAATATTAAACTGTTTCTTCACATCCAATATAGTTGTAGATTGTTGTGTTGGTGTACATTATAAAACAATGTTTGACATACTTAAAAATTCTTCCTTCAACAAGCAGGAGCGGATCCGGATTGTATTTTTTTGGATTGCTCAAGCCCCCTTTTTGCGCATCAATATTTAGTTTTCATGGTAATTATGGCTAGAAAGTTGGAATTATCACATAACTACCTTAAGACTTACCCAAACGAACTTCTTTTGTGGAAATCTTTGATCTTACCCTGAACAAAGCTATCAGTCTGAGGGTATTTCACGCAATACAGGAGTCCGCTACCGATGAAAACCCCAATCAATGATTTGTGAAAGATTTGTGATTATGTTTACTTAATAACAATTATATTAATATTTTCATGGGGATTATAGCCAGAGAGTTGGAATCATCACGTAACTACAATAAGGCTGACCCAATCGAACCCATTTCTTTTGAAATTGTTTCATCCAACTCTGAACAAGGCTATCAGAGTATTGCACGCAAAACAGGGGTGAAACCCCAATCAATAATTTGTGAAAGATAGAGTTGGAATTATCACGTAACTACAATAAGGCTGACCCAATCGAACCCATTTCTTTTGAAATTGTTTCATCCAACTCTGAACAAGGCTATCAGAGTATTGCACGCAAAACAGGGGTGAAACCCCGATCAATAATTTGTGAAAGATAGTTTATTTTAAATAACTGACTTGACCTTTGGCCTGTGGTTAAAAATGAAATAACGTACTAAATGCAGTAACCACTTTACATCAAATATGTATACCAAGTGTCATCACTGTATCTTGTTCACTTTACTTTATGAGTTATTGAAATATTAAGTTTTCTCTATTTTAATAAAAGACACCTACCGTGTCCATTAATGAAAATAAAAGGCCGTGCATAATTTTCGTATTGCCATTTAAATGAATGATCTTGACTACTTCTAAAGTTATAAAAGTATTATTTTTTCTTATTTATGTGTTTCTGACCTTAGACCTTTGGTGAAAAATGATCCTGCATATCATGCTCTTGCTACACAGATTAAAATGACTACAGCATAATGTACAACATTTCATTTTTCACCACATGTCAACGGTCAAGTCAATTACTTGCAATAAACATAATTAGCAAAGTCACATTACGAAAAAATACGTCAAACCTATGCAAAATTGCAAAAGAAATGAAATGTTCAATACCCGTCACAATTAGTATAAACAACAACATATCCAAAATTGGACAAAATCGGACCACGGATACTCCCTTAATTAGTATTTTAAAAATAAGACAAGTTGAACGCAAAACAATAACATAAATCAATTTCTTTTCTTTTCAATACGATCTTTCAAAATCTAGTCTTTCATCCGACTTCAATAAATGATTTTTGTCAATAAACATTAAGTTTGTTAAACATTAATATATTACATTTTACATGTAATAGACAAAGTTTGAAACAATGCTTAATGTTGATTTGCCCCCCACACACACCCTACTGCTTCTTAACAAAGGGTAGATTTTTATATTCAATTTAACTTTTATTGAAACAATCAACGTCAGATAAATCTATCTTTCACATATTATTGATTGGGGTTTTCATCGGTAGCGGACTAGGGTATTGCGTGAAATACTCTGCTAGCTTTGTTCATGGTCGAATCAAAGATTTCCACAAAACAAGTTCGTTTGGGTCAGTCATAGGGCAGTTATGTGATAATTCCAACTTTCTGGCCATAATCACCATTAAAACGAAATACTGATGCGCCAAAAGGGGGCTTGAGCAACACCAAAGAATACCCTCCGGATTCGCTCCTGCTTGTTGATGGAAGAATTTGTAAGTATATTAAAATCTTTTTTACAATTTACACCAACACATCAAACTACGACTCAATTAAATGTGAAGAAACAGTAAAAGATTTTGACAACCAAAGTATAGTTTTATACCAGCATCGAATAAAATGCCGTGATACGCAGCGTAGCAAAAATCAAGTGCCGGTGTACGGTGCGTGGCCTCTCATTTTTTGGCAAGAATTAAGTAAAATATAGATAAAATACACTAAAATTTTTACACTGCAGTGTCCTCTAATACAGACATTTTTTATGCAGTCATAATTCTTCACTAAACTTTACTTTAGCTCAAGAAAAATACATTTGAACAGGAAATTTACAACTTTTGCAGCACAGAGAGGTCCATTTTCACGAATGATTGAGCAAGCTACTGTATTCTGGACACAGAGAAGACTAGAATCATAAATAGCCATGATTTGACAGCCGTATAGGCCTATTGGTTTGAGCATTATTTAAATATCTAACCAAAAACTCTGCGATTTTCTTACCTTACCCCACGAAATCTCATACATTGACACCGGTTATGCCGGTTAAAAGCGTTGCATATGCCGTGATCGCGGCGTAGTGCCGTTCGCGAAGCGTACCAGGTTAGCCAGGGTGGATTATGTCGCAAATCTCATTTTAGTTCAGAGCTAATTTATGGCGAATGCAAAACATCTAACTACTCCAAAACTGTTAAGTTCTGATTATGACTGGCAGCTTCGTCACATGAAATACATGTAGTACGAAATGAGAAATGTTTGTCACCTGTTTACGCGACCAGGAAATAAAGTCACGAGGACACAAGATATTGTTTTCAGTATCATATTACTAATGTGAACATTTTAAAAGACGTTTTGTGGTTCTTTCAGTTGACATGTAGGAACCGCGACAAAACACTGATAACTGTTTTAAAAATTTAAGTATTGGAACATAATTATGAATAAAGCTCATAATCCCCCACGATATTTGTCTTGTTTGTTTGTTTGTTTAAGTGGTTTCAAAATGTCAACTGGAAGAACCACAAACCGTTAAAGGCAAATGAGTTTTATTCGCATTAAATAAAAATCAAATTTAAAAAGTTTAGGAGTATTGAAACATTTTAATTTCAAAATTTGGAATTCATAACTTGCAAAATAATGCGTTTAACAATAATTTTGATTTATTCCCTGTCTGATCAATAGTTTCATTTCAATTGTAAGCGCTTAAATTTAAATTCATAAATACACTTCAAATAGGACCATCATTATTGAATAATTTCATAGACAAATTCGGGATAAAATACGTTTAGATCTAATAAGATCGTACATTTAATACGCTATATGACTTGCTTATAAAACAAAATTTTAAAGATACATTCAAAGATTATCACTACGTAATTTTAAAAATAAACATCAAATTATTTTGAGGAGTATATATGACTGACTCAATACGTTTACATGAAACAACATTTAGTTGGAATTTCTGAACGTCGCGGTAAAAACGTTATTTTTAGCGACGTACTGCGTATTTTTACCGATGACCTATCGTTTTTATTTTTGAATTCGATTTCATATACGTTTAACAAAATTTTTTGAAAGAATGAAAAACTTATACCACACCGTTTTCGAGAAAAGTTCGCTTACGTTTAGATCGCGCTCCAATCTTTTAGCGTAAGATGTCGACTTTTCAATGTTTGACGTCGTTTTAAATGTCCGTGAAGTAAATCTTTATTTGAATTTTATAACGAAAACGTAGGCAATTAGTTTCTCTATCGAAAACACTTTTTTGCAAAAGATTTAACGCCATTGTTTGCAAAGTTATTCACGTTACATTGAAACGCTTGCGTTTAAAGACAGCTACCGCCAGGTGGCGCGTATGATTCGAAAGGGCATGACGTCATTCCCAAAATTTCGTAACCTGGCAACATGAAAATGATTTTTACGACTATATGCACAGTTTGAAGAGTCTATTTTAATTTTCATTTTTTGACGTCGTTTTTCGGCCATGGGCGCGAACTAACTAGCAGCGAAAACGAATATTTAACTTGGTTGAAATTCTCATGTTGTTCAACATGTAAGAATAGCATTATCACTAAAAGGTTTATCCGCCGGCTTGCTCGCTCAAAGACATAAATGTGTAAGTGTCGTACTATTCGTTATGACAAGAGGAGAGTGACTTCATTGAAATGAAAGCGTTGGCAAATTTGTTGAAATTAATAGTTAAAAACAGATGCTATATTTCTTCATGATTCAACAAAAGTCTTCACGATTAGAAAAAAATAAACCAGTTGTGAATCAACGAAATCTGTGACATCAAATTAAAATCAGTTTTATGAATGCGTGTTTCATAAATAGAACCTATTCTTGTTTAAAACGATCAGTGTTAGAACATGTGTTTAATTCTACCCTGTCCTCTAATAATATAATTAAAGGGAAAACTTTAAACGATTAGTAAATAATATCTCTCGAGTTTATATAGATAGATCAATACATACATTATACGATACTTCGGCTCGAATTTGTGAAATTTAAAAATCTAGAAAATAACGATTCAGTTTTTTCCCATTTATATTACGCTTATATATCTTCCCATTTTTAGGATCGATTATCATAAAACGTTAATTTTTCCACCTAATTTAGTAAGACATGTGTTAGTTCTTTTAAATTAGAACAATCCGATTTGAAGAAACTAACCAGGCATTTGAAACACAAGCTTGAGTTCCATGGTTGATATTTAAAAGTGAAACAACTAACCTATCACAAGGTGGCGTTTCGGATTGGTCTCTGGTCTTAAGTAACTAACCAATTATAAGCTGGAATTTCGAGCCTTGTCTCCGGTCTAAAGTAAATTATCAATCACAAAGTGGAGTTTCGAGCCTGGTCTCCGGTCTAAAGTATCTACTTAATCACAAGCTGGACTTTCGAGCATGGTCTCCGGTCTAAAGAAAGTTACCAATCACAAGGTGGCGATTTCTAGCCTGGTCTCCGGTCTAAAGTATCCGGCCTTCGGGAATAAGATGTTTCGTGATACAAGGGCCTGGTCTCGGATCTGAAGCAACTAACCATTCCATGGCTGGAGTTCTAAGAACGGTCGCCGAACAGAAATGACTTACTATTATTAAATACAATTTCGACTTTGGAACTGGTCTCTGATAACAGGTAACCAATCACAAGCTAGAGTTTCGAGACTGGTCTCCGATATGAAGCAACTCACCATTCACAAGATGGAGTTTCGAGACTGGTCATCAATTTGAAGCAACTAACCAATCAAGCTGGAGTTTCGAGACCGGTCTGAGATCTAATGCAACTAACCAAATCACAAGGCGGAGTTTCGAGACCGGTCTCAGATCTGATGCAACTAACCAAAACAATGACTTGAGTTTCGAGATTGGTCAGAGATCTGATGAATCTAACCAAAACACATGCTAGAGTTTCGAGACCGGTCTGAGCCTGCATTATTTTCATATTTGTTGTGCTCGGTGGCTTTCAAAGTTCCACTGTCATCTATTTATAATGATTAAAACGTTTGTTTGTAAAAATGACACATTTGAAGCTATTTTGACTTTTAAACAGAAAGATGAATCGGAAACAGATACCCTACAAATTTCTCTAACTGATGATAATATGTAGTAAAACCGCTCGAATGCATTTAAGCACTGTGTAGTTTCCCAATTTGTCAAAAAGTATCTTTTAGGTAATCAGTGTGCTTTACTTTTAATAGTTTCTGCCTATGTTCAATTGCTGCATGTAATACATGGTTTCCGAAACTGAATATTATGAAAAGATGTGTGTATTGTTTTCCGCTGTAATACAAAGTGAATACATATGTACAACAATAGTCACCATCACCAACAGAATAAAATGTGCAGGGCAGGGACAAAATGAGTAGGACAGGGACAAATGAGTAGGACAGGGACTAAAATGAGTAGGACAGGGGCAAAATGTGTAGGACAGGGACAAAAATGAGTAGGACTGGGTCACGATGTGTAGGACAGGGACAAATTATGCAGGACAGGGACAAAATGTGTAGGACAGGAACAAATTGAGTAGGATAGGGTCAAAATGTGTAGGGCATGGACAAAATGAGTAGGACAGGGACACAATGAGTAGGACAGGGATAAAATGTGTAGGACAGGGACAAAATGAGTAGGACAGGGACAAACTGAGAAGGACAGGGACAGAATGTGTAGGACAGGGACAAAATGAGTAGGACAGGGACAAAATGAGTAGGACAGGGACAAAATGTGTGGGGCAGGGACAAAGTGTGTAGGGCAAGGACAAAATGAGTAGGATAGGGACAAAATGTGTAGAGCAGGGACAAAATGAGTAGGACAGTGACAAAATGTGTAGGGCAGGGACAAAATGTGTAGGGCAGGGACAAAAAGTGTAGGGCAGGAACAAAATATGTAGGCAGGGACAAAATGTGTAGGGCAGGGAGAAAGTGTGTAGGGCAGGGGCAAAATGTGTAGGGCAGGGACAAAATATGTATGGCAGGGACAATGTGTAGGACAGTGACAAAATGTGTAGGACAGGGACAAAATGTGTAGGGTAGGGACAAAGTGTGAAGGGCAGGGACAAAATGTGTAGGGCAGGGACAAAATGTGAAGGACAGGGACAAAAAGTGTAGGCAGGGACAAAATGCGTAGGGCAGGGACACAATGTGTAGGGCAGGGACAAAATGTGTAGGACAGAGACAAAATATGTAGGGCAGGGACAAAATGAGTAGGGCAAGGACAAAATGTGTAGGACAGCGACAAAATGTGTAGGGCCGGGACAAAATGTGTATGGCAGGAACGAAATGTGTAGGGCAGGGACAAAATTATGGAATGCCGGAACATTTTCGACATGTTATTTTTGAGAACGCGAAATAAGTGACCCGGGTGTAAGCTTTACGTGGTTTTCTAAATACCATTTTAGTATCGATCTGAACAAACACATTTTTAATTAGAGATTGTGTTTTTGAAGCGCTCGGCGAAAGACCGCATTTCTAGCGGAATATGTCAAAACAGTGCAGACTTTCCTCTCTTAAAGCAAGTTTCCCCCATTGTCTCACGCCGAATCTCGCTACGATTCTTAAAAGACGGGGAATTGTTAAGATGTATGAAACATATATACATGTATAGACACATTTTGAAGCCTGTTGAATCTATAAAACAGAATTTAACCTGCATCTTCGACGACATAATATTCGTCTACTTATCTGCTTATTACAGGAATTCTCCGAATAAGTGTGTGATTATTTCCGTGGGTATTGCCTATCGTACCGTGCTCTTTGCGACGGTGAAGAGATGTTGTCTGTTACGGCCGATATACAAAACGGAATTATGCTCATTTTGAAGTAAACTATTACAGCATTAAAATAAAATTATTCTCGTTTGGGATATACATATTTTCCCTGGTGTTTAGTGAAGTAAATGCGGTTTTATGTTTATTACGGTAATGATGTGTTATGATTTGGCGGGAGAATTACTGGAGATTTTCGAGGTGTAAAGGGTATATAAGCCAATACTGTTACTGTATCACCACTCGAGGTTTTCTTATTTGCCAGCGATGACCCACCCACCCACCCGGCGGTTTGATTTCGCTGTAGGTTTTTGGCTTTTTAATTCGAAAGTGGTACACTTTGATTGAAGGAAATATATTAGGTTTATATCTTATTGAATAACGAAGAATATTTAACATGTTATTGAAGATGGTTCCCTTTTAAATGTTAAAATTGTTAAGAATTTTGCACATTTATAGAAGATATATTTTGGCATGTTTAATTCTTATGTTCTTTTATTAAGTTTAACTGTCTTTATACATCCTTAACTAGGTTCATACAGATGATACTTGAAAAGTCTTAAAGGGAGGTAACTCGTTGGCGAACTCCCACCTTTTTTGAGAATGTACATTTTAAATGGAGGTAACTCGTTGGCGAACTACATATGTTGTTTGAATTGATAAAAGTATTTTTATCGTCGACGTCAGTATATATTCGAGAATTATAATAATGTTTAATAATTCTAACAAATGTTTATTCAGGTTGCTTTTTTATGATATACATTATACATGTTTATTGAAGGTGCTTCATCTTAACGCTGTTAAGAATATTTTATTCAATTCTGCTTTAGTCTCTTTCCAGGACAGAAAGAAGTTAACAGCCTCAAGGCGAAAGAATCAGACGTTACAAGAGCGCATTTACCGCTTCATATTTCTTGTATTTAAATGCTGGCAAATACGAAACCTTATTCCTAAATATGGTGTTGTTGTTGTTTGTGATGTATAGAACATTAGATAGTAATTGATTTACTCACTCTAACAGAGTGAGTAATATCATTTGCGCCGCTCCTGTCGAACACATTTACTGTTAATGTATACTCTATTCCAAAAGAAAGTGTGCACTTGGTTCATTAACTGCTTTACTTAATGCCTGAATATTTGGTATAAGATAATTTTAATTCTATAATTAAACTATTAACTATTATATATTTTCAACTTGATAATACATATTTAGGCATAAAAATGCAGTTAATGAAAATAATTAAAAAAAGTTCCCACATTTGTTTGGAATAGAGTAGATGTATTGCAGTTTTAACATAATATATGTAAAATAAAGTAGTTTTAGGTTAAAGATGAACACTCTTCTTTTCTCGGAAAAAAATATCTTATCACCAGTTTCAAATTATTCAAATTTCTTTCAGCATGTCTTACACGATTTCTAATTATTTGGCATAAATTTAGTTTCAAAGTTTACAAAACATTAATGCACAAATGCCGCATCGCTTGACTGATAAAGCACTCGAGAATACAATACTGCCACAGATGGGTAGATCCAGATCAAATTTCACGTTCTTGCTGTTCTATCAGGGTTTACAATTACTCAAAATATTTAGAGGAACGTATGCTTCTTTAACCTTTAACATTTAATATTCTGACATTTTATATTTTTCATTTATTGGCAAGCGTTAACTCTAAACGCGATGCATCAAAAACGTGTCGCATATTTAGTTTTAACAAAAAGTTTACAGAAAGTCATAATCTCAGCTTTAAGTGATTAGACACTGAAAATATATCACAAAATTCACCTTTAAGCATCAAATCATTGGTAATCATTAATTAAATCCGGTAAGAAATTATATTCAAGTACTGTGTATGCAGAACTTTCACTTGACATATTCACGATTGACAGTTGCGTAAAAATTTTGTAGACGAAAATAATATTAATTTTTCAATAGTCTGGTTATGTCCTTTAAACAGTAAGAAAAACAATCAAACTATTGTAAGCTAACTTTAATTATCAAGAAAATATATATTTCTTTCCGATTTTATAAGGAAGTAATATTTATATTATAAAAAACATCTATTTATTTGTAATTCGTCCAATCAGTAATGTATAACATGGGGCGGATGCATGATTTGCATGAGCCAATCAGAATCGAGCAATTTCTACACTGGGGTGGAAATTAAAATGGATTATCGTAGATTATAATTGGATAATGTAAGTATTTTTTGTGTCTGAAGCAAGAATAAGAGTAACATTAATGAAATATTGCTATATTTAGGCCTGTGATGTTGTAAATTTGCAGATAACTTAGATAATTGTCCCCACTGAAAATCGGTCGGAACATGCGACAGGAAAACTGCGTTCGGCGATATGACGTCGTAATTGCCATACATACTGCAGAAACTACCTCACCGGGTTTTCCGATACGCGAATGTTTCGCTCTATAGAACAAAGAAGGCACTAGTTGGTTTAATGAGCATAACTTTATTTCTGTTTATCTAAATCCTTAGGTGCAAACGGTTTCATAAAATTTAATCTTTGCTTGATAATTATATGTTTATTTCATAAATATTAAAGTATATTGCGATAGTCTGTTTTTAGGTTAAAGTTAACCATCTCAGCCTCCTATATATTCTATTGAAAATCGTGCAAAATCGCCGACCTGTCCGTTTTAAATGAATTAATTACACTAATTAAATTGCAACAAAAGCTTAGGTGCAAACGGATTCAAAAAGATGACTAATTAATCTTTCAAATGACATATTTTTTTAGTTGGAAAAATTATGTTGCCATAGTCTGTTTTGAGGTTGAAGTTAGGCTATTTTTGAATTTTCCCAAAATGGAGCCGATACAATTATTGCGCTGTATCGATAAAAATCGTTTGACGTCATATTGGCCTGAGGCAGATATTTTATATTGCAGTTGGAAAAGACGGTTTAGCCATTTAAATGAAACAAAGTGCTATTTTAGCATGTATTGAATAAAACTGATTTTTACCTGCTGTAGAATAAATTTGTAATTTACAGTTTTGGTTAAATGCCGGTAATAGCAAAGGCGTATGGATATGAAAATTGCGAAAAAGTGTTGTTGTTGTTCCTATTATTGATTTTGTTGTTTAACTTATTCAATTAAATATATACATTACATTTTAAGGCACGCTAGCTTCAAAAGACGTCGACTTGAATCGACTCAAACTCTTAAATAATTAAGGTAATCTGTCATTACGTTTGTCCTTAAACTTGAAAAAAAAATCACACCTTAAGTTGCAAACTGCGAATATCTCTCAGGTGTTCGTGTCATTTAAAGATTCGAATCCACAACCTTGATACAAGTCCACGGTTGTACACCTGTCATTTGGTAACTGACATAAACTCTGATGATGGCTTCTCTGAGAAATATTAAAAAACCTGACTATATGTTACTGCATGAGGGAGAGCCACTGCCAGAGATTACCTCAACTCGTGCTTTAGCTAGACAAGTGCTACCTGACGAATATTTCGTAGAAACGTATCATTTGGTACCGGAAGGGATCAACCACAAATCATGTAAGTATAATTCTTCTGTAAAGACTTATTACTCTGTCATTCTCTTCTTGTTTTCTGTCCTTCCATCTTCTGTACTTCAAAAATGTGTACCATTCTAACTGAATTCGCGTCTTTTACATTCTTTTATTTCAAGGGTTTTTAATAAATAAATTGCTTAACAGACAATGCTGTTTTATTAAGTAGCGAACAGTAAATAACGTATTTAGACGTTAGTAATCTGGGTCTACACATGCGCAAAAATATTACTATTTTATAACTAAATGAAGGTACTGTTGAATATGAAAAGTTTGAATACGGATTCATAAAGTTGAAAGGTGATAGGAAGACATATATCAAATTTATTATTATTTATTAATTAATATTTAGTAAAAATTAGTTAAACTAATAATTTTATAGTATTTACATTTGTCAATTATTCCTTTTTCTCTTTCAAAAATAATGGCCACAGATCATAAAACAATGTTTGGAGACCAGTCTTAAATCTTAACCGTCTGGCTGGCTGAAATGGTGACTGTTCGCTATATCACCGGGTTTCAAACATAGTTTTATAATGATTAATTTGGACTTTCGTCATTGAAATGAAATACCGAATTTCCATTATCTATAAAGACTGGGAACGTTTTTATGTTACTCTTACAATTATTTTCTTTTATTTCTAGGGAAGCGATGAATATTTGGTGAAGTGGTCTGGGTATCCAACATCTGACTGTACATGGGAACCATCCTGCAACTTATCAACCAGTGTTATTGACAACAACGTACCACGGTCTATATGTGACATTCGCTTGTCTGAATTCGCAACTAGGTTTCACAGAAACATTTTAGCACAAACTGACCCCGCCCCGCCCTCCCCAGCCCTGTTTAACTATATCCATGTAGGAATAAAGAGTGCACGCTACAAAATAAATGAAATAGTCGGACATATTTATTTATTTATTTATTAATATATAGCTTATATTTTATTGTGATTAAATGTACTGTTTCAAATTAGTTAGTTGGTGATTACTAATTGTTAAATTGGAATGGAGGAAAATAAAAAAAAGTATATGAATGAATATGAGTGCTTTTCTTTTAAATATTTAATATACTCCTTTATAATTGTTTTTGTATAATTAAAAAAAAACAGCATCTTAAACCAAACAGTTCGCATTACTTAAATTTAATTTATTGATGCGATACTAAATCATAAGATTGCGCGCACTATTATTTTATCGATTTTTGCCCTAAGGCAGTTAAAGGTATATCGGGATAGTAATTGATCGCTTTGTTATCTAGAGTTATTGGTTTTTCGGGGACGTATTGTCCAGTGAGGTAGTTTCTGCAGTATGAAATAAAAAAAAACAACAGATAAATAGGCATTTACGACGTCATATTTATAGGACTAGGTTTACACTGATTTGCAATATTTTGAACCAAATAGAAAAAAGTGTGTATACTTCAAAGTTTTAGTGCTGTTTCCTTACCCGGACGCGAAACCAATTGATCAATTTTTACTTTGGAGCGATATTCCACAGCCTATGGTTGACATCAATTTGCAAACTGGTATCATTTAATTTCGCGGGGATGAAATTATGCACAAAAATACATAAATGACGTTTTCGCGCAGGCATAAATTCGCGCAATTGTATTATTCTAACAAGACTAATTATTCAAGGCTTTGCTTTCGCGCTCTTGTCAAAGCGCCGCGCTTTTGTCAAAGCGCGGAATACACGAAAATTAAGGCATCGCAAAAAGCAGTTTTAGTCGGTTTCAGATTATCATCGTCACAAAAGCTGGGATCGATTTTGTGACTTTTGATTTTAGACTCACAGCGATAAAATGTCCTTGGTGTATGAACGCACAGCGGGATTTTAATTGCAATTTTATTTTTAAAAAAAAATGTAAAAATGATGCATCTTAATGTGTTTCAATTGTGAACAGTGTATTCAAATTCGATTCGAAAAATTAATATTTCATGATCGGTGTAGTTAGAACATTAGTTAAGTGTAGATAAAATATTATAATAAAAGAATTAACCGATAACAAGGCGGTATTCAAAGCTCAGCATTTACTGAAATTGTATCTCGAGATCATCAAACATTGGCCGGAGAGGCCATTATCAAATCTTTAGCTTTTGATTGATTGAAAATGAAACGAGGCTTTAAATGAACCAATAAAAGGCTGAGTTTTGAGAACGTTGTCCAATCTTAGTTTACTGCGATGACACTTGGCCAGCCATTCCCTACCCAGGCTGCTATACGTTTGCTTATTTCGAAAACATTAAAAAGCAAAATTTTAATGTTATAATTGTACGACATTTCAACTGCTTTTCCTTTACTTCACTTATTTGATTTACATATTCTTTCTACAGAACGCATTGTTGAGAGGACTGGTCAAGTACTGGTGTATGTGTTTATGACCTTGGTCCCCCATTATACAACTTTTAATGTTCTTGCACAAAAGTTGTACCCGACGATCACTGGATATACAAGTCGTCCGTTAACAGTTGGCGCCGTAGGCAGCCACGGAATATTTGCTTATATTCCTCACAGATACCCATACAATACACCTGGGTGGAGAGAAGCAATGGAAGGCTTAATTTCTTGCTTAAGGAAATAAGCGACCGGACTGGGGCTCGAACCAGGGACCCCTCGATCCCTAAGCGATGTTTACATGATAATAGATTAACGACAGTTTACTTATGTAAAATATTTAATACGATTAATAAGCACTTTACAAATCAGTATTCTCCAATACATGCCATACGTTCACGATAATGTTATACCGACGTCACTCTGTTATAACGCCACTTATCTTTGCCATCGCCCTGAATGAATATCATATGCGAATACTACGGAACTCATCAAATACTCGCTAATTTTCAAAATTCTATCGATTTTATTTCAGAATTAATTTCTAGAATTTTAAGAAATACGTGTATATTATTCTTTAAAATCGTTGAAATATATGGAAAATGCCTAAAATCAAAATGTGTTTTATGGTGACAATTTTCGGGCACTCCCCCTCCCCTCAACAAAAACATTGATAAAACTCTAGCACATGTGGCATTTCTATTTCTTTTGACAACATATTATTTGCTAAAGGAGATTTCTGTGACATCTTGCATTCTAAAGTTTACCGCAGTAAAATGTGATTTTTTACCAAATGTTATTTATTTCTTTCGCACAAAAATGATTTATATTGTCTGTTAATAACATTCAAAGGTTTCCGATAAAGGTTGGCGCCGTTGTAAGCTATTTAAACATCGAGTTATCGTGTCAATATTAACAATAGTAAATAGAAAAGCCTGTAGCTGATTGGACAATTTTGTTTAGGACGATTCGGGCTTACTTTATTTTCAAAGATTCACTGGCCAAAACTATAGAGAATAAAAATAAGTGTTTTTGTTTTCAAAAATGTAAAATGACTTTAATTAGATACTTTAAAATAAAAATGATTTCAAAACACTGTTTGAAAGGTGATTTGTGGCACTTTAATGAAGTAGGTACTTTTCTTTTTTGGGGTTAAATATTTTTATACATTCTGGGGGTGATTACTTTCGGTTTAAAATGCTGAGAGAACGAGTTGGTGAAGACCCTAATTTCTGTCCATTTTTGCTAAGCCCAAGAGTGCCACTTTGCAAATGTGTGGTTGTTTTGGGAAATGTCATGTAAACTAAATCATAGGAGGACCAATCTTATAATGTATTGACCAACAACATTGACCTGGCACTCTTGAATTTGACCCTGTAGTCGGTATATTTCGTAAACTTTACGATCTAAATTTAAATCGATATGTTATGTATAAACAATTTTAATAAGCTACAACATGAAGAAGCCCGCTTAGCGCAGTCGGTAAAAGTGTTTAAATTCGAGAATAAAGACGTAAACTCGTGGGTTCGAATTAATGTTTTAGCCACTTTTGTTTGTTTTATTTTAATTTTAAAATATCCATTCTTTTAAAACTCGTGTAAACTGTAACTTTTCTGTGTAAACTACCGGTGTAGTGTGAAGTATTTTTTATAAATGAATATTTTGCGTGTATGGGCTAAAGTAAAATGCATTCATAGCCTATACGGTTGCATAATGTCACAAATAAAATTGTAGAAAAACATTTTTCAAAGGGTATTCAAAAACCAGATGTACGAGTATTAAAACGATTTCAAATGATTTTTTACAAGTAAAAGAAAAAAAATGTATTTTTATAAAATAATGTTTGTAAGGATTCGAACCAGAGACCATCAGATCGGTAGTCCGGCATGTATACCAATACACCACAACTCACTGACTGAGTGAACAATTATATCAATTTGTTCTCTGATTACATGTATGTACCAGTGTTTTTCCTATGATCTTTACGAAATTTACTGAGGTGCCAGGTCAATATTTTTTTACAAAAACTCTATGGGAAACTATTTAATGGTCTCTGACATAAAGCCTGGATGTAAACAAAGCTTAATTAGTACTAGAATGAGCACTTGTGTTTTCTACATATTCTTTTTTCTTAAAACTTGTACATTAATACAGCATGTGCCATATTTAAGTGATTATATTAGGTTTCCATACAAAATGCATATTGAGTAATATAAGTATCATGTTGGTAGGAATTTTCGCCCTCTACATAACATAATTTTTTATAATTTCCAAAGTTAACTTTAAATAAATTGCCACGACCTTTGGGGGCCGTTGAGCTAGTGTGTATGCTACGGGGGCTAGACATCGTAGAAGTATGTTATTCTAGTAATAATGCCGATGAGCTGGCTCAGTGAAACTGAAGGTGCAATATTGTTACATGTGTAGTGTTCGTTTACTTTAAAATTTTCGTTTTCATCTATTTACTATTTGTATTGTAGGAAACTAATGAATTAAACGAAAGCACGCGCTTCAATTTGAATCATGCAATGAACGACCTTCATACAATGTATATGGTACCGATTTTTGAAAATAGTTTAAGTAACGCAATTGATCCTTTATGAAAATATATGCAGTAAATTGAATGGACAATATTTTTTTATTATTCACAATAGCTAACACATTTTCAGTAATAACAGACAGGCGTTTTAAGAAATATTTAACCTTCATACCTTGTAATAACGAGTCTTCATTATTCCCTGATTTGAGCACAGCAGATCTATTTATCTCTTCTAACACTTGTTTTCCACGGGCATCTATATCATCTTTCCCTTGATTAGTTTTGGCCTCGAGTTCGTTTTTTCCCATCGCGATATGTGAACTAAGTTCATCTTTACCGTCTGAGGTTTGTACCTTAAGTTCATCTGCGCCCTGTCTGACTTGTGCATGCAGTTCATCCAATCCCTGTTCTGTTTTAGCCCCGAGGTCTAGCTTTCCTTTTTCAACTTTTGAGTTTATTTCATCTTTTCCCTGTTCGGTTTGAGCACCGAGTTCAACCTTTCCTTTTTTAACTCTTGAGTTTAGTTCAATATTTCCCTGTTCGATTTGAGCACTGAGTTTATCCTTTCCTTTTTTAACTTTTGAGCTTAGTTCATCATTTCCCTGTTCGATTTGAGCACCGAGTTCAACCTTTCCTTTTTCAACTTTTGAGTGTAGTTCATCTTTTCCCTGTTCGATTTGAGCACCGAGTTCAACCTTTCCTTTTTCAACTTTTGAGTTCAGTTCCCCCTTTCCCCGTTCTATCTGTGTCTGAAGTTCAACTTTGCTCGTTTTGCTTTGTAATTTGAGTTCGGTTTTTCCCTTTTCTTTTTCTGCATTAAGCTCGCCCTTCCCTCTGTTGGTCTGTGCCTTAAGCTCAGCGAGCCGTTTGTCAACAAATTCTTGTATTTTTCTATCAATTACTTCGATTGAATCGTTTTTATGCTTATTAAAATGTTCTTGGATGTCATGCAAGAAGAGTTTTTGCTGATCGTCGAACGTACTTTTAATACTTTCATTTAAAACGTTCGTTATATCAGCGGCATGTATTGTCAGTATGTTTGACTTCAACTGTAAAACAAATTATAGCTTTCAAATTAGAAATTGTATGTGTTAGTATTTGTTCACAGCAGCTCTATTTTTAAAGATAAAATCTCTAATTATCATAAGCCTTTAATGCAAACTGCATTTCTATGATAGCCACGATGTATACATTTTGTAATTACTTTACGGAGGTTTCAACCGTGTCAACATTAGTTTATAAGTATTGAAATATTTGTACTTGCACAGATGTTATAAAATCTATCAAATATTTGTTTTATATCAAACCGAGTTGAAAGCACAAGTTAAATACCTCTTTCAGCTTGCCGACCGCATCATTAGCTTTCACATCAGTAGCAAGATAGGCAGGATCAGACAGCAGAGTAATGAGGTCGTCAATGTACTTCATAAGATCCTGGTCACTCAGTAAATGATTCGCCGAATGACGGATTTTACGACCAACGACTCGAGCCTAGAGCAAACATTTTGGAACCACTGTTACTTGATTTTAATGTTCGAAAACTTTCAATGGCATAATTAACAGTAACTGACACATTATTTGTGAAATTTTATCAACTTCATATTTAGCAAAATTTCACATTCTACGTATTGTTTTAAACAAGTATATACAAAATCGAACAAATACTTATTTCGCTATTTTTTATTTATGACAATTATCATCTTACTATTTCTTTTTCAAAACAAAATAAAAGTTTGTTTTATCAAAAACTTTGCAAATTACTTAAATGAACCTATTAATATTCAGCTTCTGTGGTAACCAATTTAAATAGTTAAAATTATTCAATGCAATATAATGTTTGATTAAATAAAAATAAACAGATAAATACCTCAGTGCATATATTAGGTTCCAAACCCAAATTAACCGACATTTTCCTCTGAAATCGGTTGTTGTTGATAACAACAGCGAGAATACCGTTGAAATCAGTATCTGCCAGACATGTTTTGTCAGAATACCCGTCCGGAGGCATAAAGCATTTGCTCATTTGAAAGGCATCTGAGCACCATCTTCTTGCATCAGTATTTATCCAAGAAGGCCCATTGAACCGATGTTCATTTTTGATGGCGTCTCTAATATGTGAACACAAAGCGTTTGGACAGGGTTGGTTAGGTTTCTTATCAGGCACACTTGAATCATGGGCTTTGCATCTCCTTCCTTTACTGCAGAACCCCGTGGTAGGACAGGAAAGTAAGTTGGCAGTCGTACATGAGCTACATGTAGTACCAGGTGGTATGCCTTTCTGTATATATACCGTTTGCAACAGGTGGTTTTGAAAGTCAATGATTTCATGCCCAACAAGATCGATCAGTCCCTCTTTCGCAAAAAGAACTGCCAATGACCCCTTGAGCCAGTTTTGAAAGTCTTTGTTTATCAATGTCGGCGTCAAGGCAGCTGCCATGTTATATGTGGAGTAATTCCGGGATGCTGGGCAGAAGTGGCTTGTTTCAATATAATACGGTTCAAACCTAAAATAAATCAACGATGCTTTAAGACCTTAAGATGTAGATGCAAAGGGAACTTTGAAAGCCACCGTCGAACACGACAAATATGAAACTATTGCAGGCTCAGTTTGTTTAAGCCTGTTCATGGACAGTAATAGAAATGCATATTACTACCTACGCCGCCTAGTTCCGCGTTGAGCGCAATTCAATATTAACACCAATAAACAATTCATCCATACCAAACGATGGTGTGCATATATCGGTGAAAAAGGAACCTTCAATCCGGTATTTTCAGATTAATACCATTCCATGTTCAGCGGCGTAAAGTCCCCAGATAGAACAAATGGTTTGTTCTTAACGAGTAAACAGTGGGGGGAACTAAACAGAATAGAAATTTGACATGGGATCTGAGAATTTAAATGTTGTAAATGTTGCATATCACAGACAACACCAAAGGCAAATTTAAAAATCAGGAGTTATATCCTTGTTGTGATTAACAATATCCAAATATTTATTGGCTGGAAAATTGAATCACCCATCTTAAAACTGGCCGAAATATTAAAATAAAAGTTTAATTTTAAAAGTACTATTAACATTGTATATAATTATCCTGCTGAACGAACTTCAAATGACGTAACTGATAACAGTACTGATTGAATGTACGGGGAGACTTTTTACAGCCGCCACACGGCACAAACAACGCTACAGTGATATTGAAAAGATGAAAAGGGACCTTTGAAAATATTGTCGGTTTGATAGCTCCTGTTCATGGGCAGTAATGGAAATTCATGTTTGAATATGTTATTTATTATGAATTGTATACTCATGTACCTGACTGTATTAATGGTTTGAGTTAATAAAGTATTGTTCTGTTCTGTTCTGGAAATGCATATAACTGCCCACGCCGCCTAGCCCGGGTTAGAGAAATGAAGATCTATTAAATTGTTGCATTTTCTTGAAACATTTAACGTAAAATGTTTCCTTTTAAGTAATCACACTTTGATTTTCAAGTAATCTCTATCACTCAATGACATGCATAATCCGACGGAAAATTGTGAAAATTAAACAGTTCTTCAGATAGAGATATGCGTGATGTCTAATATTAGTGTTTTCTGCCATATTTTAAGTCACCTTAATAGAAGAGGCAACGGATACACAACATATGAGTAAACATTTAATTGATTTACAGTAACGGAAATGAATTTTAAATAATTAAATTAGCAAGCATGTCATATACAAACATTTAAACTTCTATTCTTAAAATCAGACTCCACATTAAGAGAACACTACACTCATCCCCTTCACTTTCATCGGTAAAAAGAAAATTTTCAAAATCTCAATAACGGCATAATGCCGTTCAACGTAACTTTGCACACATAAGTGTTACTAATGTATCTTTATTTTGCATATGTTAAGACACGTTAGTATAGTAAAGAAAACTAGCGAGATCTAAAAATTCCCTTAACTTCTATTTACATATTAAATTCACAAAAACTAAACAGCAAAAAACAACGCTTTAAATTCCCACACGAGTAATATGATATTGACAACAATATATTTTGTCCTCGTGACTTACATTTGTAAACTTTATATTAGTAAAAGTGTGTTTGACCTTCAATGTCCTGGTCGCTTTCTGGTCGCGTAAACGGATGACAATCACTGATTTCTCTTTTAGTAGTAAAAAGTTCTTTACAAAGTACACAGCATTTTCTTGTCAGTATCTTTACACTCAAGTGGGAATTTAAAATTATGTTTTGTATTGCTTAGTTTTTGTGAATTTATGTAAACAGAATCTTAAGGAATTTTCTAGTTTTTTTCTTTACTTTTTTAATGTGTCTTACTGTATGCAAAATAAAGATACATTAGTTAAATTCATTTGTGCAAAGTATCATTGAACAACGTTTAACCGTTATTGAGATTTTGATAATTTTCTTTTTATCAATGAACATGCAGGGGAGGAGTGTAGTTGGCACTTAAAAGTGAACATTTTATAGCCTAAAACCAAACATCGCTATTCACAAATCGCATGTGTGCTTTATCACACCCGTCAACCGGCAGATATAGGAGCGGACGGCACATCCAGGCGCAGAGACAGTCAATTTTTCATTTTTGACAGCGGTGTAAGAAATAAACATTTTCGCTAGTTTTGTTTATTCTTAGAAAGCAATATCGGCTGATTTTTAAAACCAAATGAGTTCTGCATCTATCCTTTAATTTCTGTACTTGTAGAAGGCATAATAAACAATTCTTCCATAGATTTGATTATCTGCTTCAATCTGTAAGCACTATTGAAACATTTAATCATTCGTCAGGCAGCATATGAAATATTAGCACAGACAG
Organism: Corbicula japonica; assembly: GCA_038501625.1. NCBI lineage: Eukaryota > Metazoa > Mollusca > Bivalvia > Venerida > Cyrenidae > Corbicula > Corbicula japonica. The sequence goes on along the minus strand of JAZAYU010001235.1, from coordinate 48,408 downwards.
ACTTTTAATAAATTCGCTAGGGCTAAGTAAATAAAGCTGGGGTTTAGAAATCGACAGCCCCATGGAGCAAAAGAGGAACTTTTTGGCAGGGACCAGGAGCAGATATATTCGAGTACTAAAAATCGTTTGATTTATTCTCGTCAAACTATTTTACATCCTCAATAATAAAAGATTAAAGCTGCCGATTGCTAAACCCCAGCGTTATTCACGTAAGCCCTAGTGAATTATTAAAATTCTGACTTTGCTAATATTTCACATGATGCCAGGGTAATAATTAAGTGTTTCAATAGTGCTTACAGATTTATGCAGATTATCCGACCTATGGAGCTCTTTGCTATAAAACTCAGAACTTAAAGATTTCAAAACAAACTTCAAGATTTAAATCGCGATAAAATGTTTATTATACTTCTACCAGTCCAGAAATCAACGGATCGGTGCAGAATTTATTTAGCTCTTAAAATCAGCCAAAATTTCTTTTCAAGAGTGAACCAAAACTAGCAAAAATGAAAATTTCTTACATTGCTCTCAAATATTAAAAAAACTTACCGCGTCTGGATGTGCCTCCGCTCCTGGATCTGCCGGTTGAAGAGCCTGTTTATTGATGGACCATTTAAATCGAAACGATAGACTGTATGATTTCGAAAACGAACACGTGCAAATCTTTGGTAAACCCTGACTATACAATGCCCACATCGCCAAATGCACGTGCAATCACGAAAACATTTACAACGCTTGGCAGTATATACAATGATACGAAGAGTACAGAACATTGGGATCATCTCGTGAAATATCGTTTGCTTTTTGTAGGCACCGAGAATAACTCATTATCAGTGGTACAAAGCATCAAATATGCAACCATTTAATTTGCCGGGATAAAACTCGAGAGAAACATCCAGTATTTGAGACACTTACAATATGGCATATTAAAATGTACAGTTTCTGTTTCCAAAATTGTCCTCAGATGTTATCAGTGAAGAGAAACTGGTTTTACATCTGATAATTTAAACAGTTAATCAAGACACAAATGCTAAAATCTGAATGCGCATAAATCGCACATCTAAAAATAGGCGAAGCCGTTTCGAATGACCATAAAATGTCCCAGTCGGCCGTAATCTGCACAAGTAGGGACAAAGGAATGATTAGTGTAAATTGCATTAAATAATAAAAACTTTTTATTAAGAAAGACATAACTTTGGAAGCTTCTACAGTTGTTATGATACAACGCAGAGGTGAAGCTGAAATAGCACCAGTGGAATGGTTATTTACAATTGCTGAAATTGAGCAAACATTGATTCTGCTGTAAGTACTAAAGCTTCCGGAGACACATGCAGCCAAGTAGTACATTTGTTTGTTCTAACATTGCACTGGCCGCGATATCCAGATAGAACGTTTCACAATACTGCATACCTGTATCTGCAGAAAACCAAACCAGAACTTAACATGTGCTACTCAAAATTCGATAGTTACTCGCTTTCCTTTTTATCCCGAATTATTTCCCCTATCAAGTTTCAACCTCTGATATTGGTTACCTTGTTTCTTATTAAATTATGAGGGAGAGAAGTATAAAGAGTTGAAAAATCATAAGAAGACAAACAGAACGCCGGAAAATTATTTGATTTTAGCTTCTTCAAAACTTTATTTGAATTTTTTATAGACCAAAATAAATTTTTGCCAGTGGTTTCAAAAACTTTTTCGCAATACCTAATTACATGTTCTTTTATAGCTGTAAGACAAGATGTTAAGAGCACAAGATGTTAAGAAGCCACTTTTAGTCACTCCCTTGGGTGGCTGCTTAAGACAGATTTGACTGTATTCACAAATTTTTAGGCTTAAACTTTTCAAAGATTATTTGTGACTATGTCAGTATGATGTAGATAGAAATTGTCACTTTAAATTTTGGCAACAATACTTATTTTTTAAAGCAAACACAGTATTTTGTGAACCAGGAAGGAAAATATGCAATCAATAAACGTGATAAAGTTTACTCATTCTAAAATTGTTTCTTTTCCTGTACAGACCTGTTTATACAGGTAAAATAAGGTATTTATATGCTTTTTGCAGTTCCAAAGCTGATGTAATATAAAAAAAATGAATTTTCACATTGTGTATGTTTAAAATTTAAGAAATAAGATAGGTGTCCCACAAAAAATACGGCTCATTGCCTATGACACTTTGAAAATCATAATAATTCATAACACCTCTTTTAAATCATAATCGTTTACTTTGATATGTTTTTTTTAAATATGCAAAGATTCATTAAAATCTGAAAGGTTAACAAACAAACTGAAGCACTCCTTTTTGAAGCAGATGTTTAAAATTGTTGAATTCATATCCTCCGAGTTATTGTGTTTTGAAATATATTGAAAGGGTCTATTAATTGCATTGATATTCCATGTGCTTGATTATTGACTCAAAAAAAAGCAACATATGCATATCAGGAATCGCCACACTCAAAAAACACAGCCTCCCCACGCAGCGAAAAAGAAGAGAGGAAGATAGAGAGAGAGCGCATGTTTTATATATGTATGTCAATTCAAATAGGACGCCACAAACAATTAATAAACAAGAGAACCTATGGGGATACCGCCTTGGAACGGTCAGTGGCAAAACAAATTGCCACTGGGGGTTTAAACCAGGTTCTAGGGTGCACCAACCTCACACTTGCCCCAACAGGTTCTCGTATCACAAAACAAGTACAAATTGTCTTGGTAAAATAACTCCAACCCACCCATCAGCTCAACAATGTTGCATGCAAAAGCATACAAACATATAAACATAAGAATTTAATAGCAATGCAAAGCCAAAGGGCGGGTACTCAATGATCTTTCCGAGACCAGAGCACCTGGAGTAAAATCAGCAAGAAAAACGCTTTAACAAATAAACAATAAAGAATATAATATTGAGAAGAATACAATACAATATTGAATCGTTGAACGATCGTCATGATTGTAACACGATTCATGTACTTGAGTTCTCCACCGATTCATTAAATGAGACATGGTTGGTAAGTAGGGTTTGAAATGCAATAAAATAATCCTCTAAGAACAGATGATTATCAAATATGCTATCGATAATGTCGCTTTGCCTTTGAGATAAAGTTTGAGTTGCTGCTGACCGTATCTAGTTAAAGCTGAGTAAATCAGTTCAGCACAGAATCTCGCGAGTATTTGTTCTTTCAATACACCTAGATAAAACGTCTTAGCGCGGAACCTCGCAGTGTATCGTACTCTGTATACATGTGCATAAACCCAGTCAGCACGGAACCTCGCGTGTTATCGTACTCTGGATACATGTGGATAAACCCAGTCAGCACGGAACCTCGCGGGTTATCGTACTCTGGATACATGTGGATAAACCCAGTCAGCACGGAACCTCGCGGGCTATAGTATTTGTGATACACGTGGAATACCATGCCATGGAGACTGCTGCGGGGACCAGTTCTGTGGCTGAATCTCGTGGGTTATCGACGGTATGGATATAACCCGTTGATTTAGCATCCGGTTTGCATCTAAACGTCGCGGGTTGTATAGAATGTCTGTATACAGTTGGAAAAGATGACTCTACAATTATTGATCGCACTTAAACCTCGCTGGTTATCTGGATAAATTGACTTGGTGGCTGAACATCGCGTGTTCTTATACGTATAAATTAAGCTAGGTAAATTAGACTTTCGCGAGCGAGCATATGTCTGGGTACGGCTGGATAAAATGAAAACTTGACAAACTGGCCCGCGTGTTAACAGATAAGAATTGTCATTGTCTTCACTGATGTTTGCTTTGGCAGTTAAACACAGCCTAATATTTACACTTCAACCTTATCCTCTACGATGAAGTCATATTCATCGAACAAATCATAAACTTGTTCTGATGGTAAACAGTGTGATGTATTATTTAAAAAGCGTGGCTACAGTAGAGCCGTTCACAATTTATTGGACGTTGCACGATGTTTTGACGTGTGACGTCGCCTTGCACGCACGTTTTGCCACGAGTTGCGGCGAAAAAACGTGCCGTCATTCACTGTGTCTTTAACGTAGCTGTTCCAACAGCCATTCGAAAAAGCCGTTATATTACGAATTCTTCTAGTTATTTCTGTTTTAATGATATTATTAATGAGTGTAAATATAAGGATAGAATCAATATTTGATGGTTTCCATTTGGGTATGAAAAACAGACTTTAAACAAACCAACTGTTTTCCATACCCAAATGGAAACCATCAACTATCGATTCAATCCTTAAATAAATTATGTTTTTCTTTGCTTCCTTTATTATTCATTTTTTTACGTTTTGTACATCAAAATTGTAAATAACAATGTGTCCGTTAAAAAAAACAGAAACAATTTTACTTACCGATATTAATTAATTGTGTCCTTAAATTATTCATGTTTTCTACATGATCAATTTGCAACCCATCTCCGATTGAAACAGGCAGTGCATGTCTTCATATTGAATGCAGAATATATCACAAATCTTCTAAGAGTTGTTTATAGATTCATGTAACTACACAGTCACGCGATATTATGTTTAAAGAAATATAGTACTTTTTCACAAAATATGGCTGGCTTCCAATTTTGAATTTGAATAATAAATGTGTCTATCACTTGACTATTACTGTACTCTCTGATAGCTTACTGTAAATATGCTCTTTGTTCTTCATTTGAAACTGTTGAAATTAGAATTCACAGTATTTTAGTTTTTTTAATTTCTATAATAAGTAAATGTCCTGTTTATTTGCTTTACACTTTATAGTTTTACATCCATTCACGAATGCGATTGTCGCTACTACTGCAGTTTAGTTAAACTTTTAGACAGACTGCATGCGACATTATCGAGTTGCTGAAATCCCGCCCCTTTCAGTGCCGTAACGAAGGAAATATTTACGACATTTGAGTAGCAAAGTGGTTAACAGTCACGTAAGCGGTCCATTGTTCAATTTTCTTTCACAAATAATTCATAAATTCTTTCATAAATATGAATGCAACTAAACAACTAGATTTAAAAGCATGAATCCAGGTTAAACTTTAAATGTATATTGGAAGTTTACCTTAACACATCGTTTAAAGCCTATTTCTCAATGACAAAAGAAGAATGAATATGACATGTCTAAACACTGGTTTAATATAAAACATGCTTATGCTTTGCTCTGCAATGGAATAGTGTACATTATTTCTTAGATTATTTTCGAGATATTTGATGTTGATCAGTTTAGACTTTGTGTGTGCAGAAAAACCCTTCCTGCCTGCGATAGCGATTCTTCTTTACGCCGACAGAGCGAAATCGTCTTGCTATAAGACTCAAGCAATTACTTGATTTTGCGTCCCCTCCAACCATTCTCTGCACCATAGAACGCTGCATTGCTGACCACTTATTGTGTTAGAAATTTCACTTGCCAGTACTGAACAAATGTATATTATATGCATTAACAATTATTGGAGAATTTTTGCCGTTCCAAGGCGGTAACCCCTCTAGTTCTCATTTTCGTTAACTGTTTGTGGTGTGTTTGTTAAATTTGATCATCTAATAAACCATGTTGATTCTGTCTCGCTGCTTCTTTGCTGCGTTGGGAGGCTGTCTTCTGGGTGTGGAAGTTTCTGATATGCATGTTTCACTTTTTACTTAACATATCATTGTTGAACAATGGTACTGAACATGAGGTATATAAGTAGAGAAATCCTGGGTAGCAATGTCGTATCTGGTAGATATCAAGAGGGTGAAGTTCTTTCACGTGTATGTGACATCCTGTCACGTGTAGTTAGATTTATATTGTTGTCGTATACCAGGATGGGCAGACATACTTGAAGGCGTGACATTCTGTTACGACTCATTAGTCAGCTACCGGAGTACCGAAGGGAACAATAGGTTTACCCTCCGTCCGTTAGTCCGCACGTCCGCAAAAAAGAATTCTGCGATACCTAAATAAGTATTCAAGATAGTTTCTCTAAACTTGATTTATTTATAAAATATACACCAATTTTAATTTTTTACCAGAGTCAACGGTCAGGCGTCTGTTACTAAAAACAGATAAAAAATGCTGCAATAACTCGAAATGTCAAAGGAATGGCAACCTGTGTGTTTTTAGACCACTACCTGTCCAAATAAAAGTATGAGCAGATATCTTATTTATTTTTAATATTTATGATCTAAAGTTAATATTTATTTACCATGTTAGATTCGTGTTTGATATGTTTGTGTGCGTTTGCATGCAACATGGTCGATTCGATAGATTGGTTGAAGCTAAGACAAGACAACTTGAACTTGTTTATAAATATGAGTGTGAGGTTGGTGCACCCTAGAAACTGGTTTAAACCCCCAATGGCAAGATTTTGCCGCTGACAGCTCCAAGTCGGTCACCACTCGGGTTCTCAATGTCGTTTTCTTTCTGCTAACATAGCGGCAAGGTTGATTTAATATTTTCGAGGGCTGAATTTGTTGGAAATTTTAATAAAATGTGTGTAATGAAGTAAAACAACAAAATTTAATGTAAAATATGGATAATAAACTAAAACTGTGATTCTCAAATAAAAGTGAATTGATAGTGATCAACGTTTCAGTAAAATACGGTTCTTTGTGTCAAAACAAAGAAACAAAGGAACCAAGAGCGCGCGAAAACTGACGATTTAGAATAATAAGGTAAACTTTGTTATTTGCGGAGTGCACTTTGGTTTGTTCCTGGTTGTCTACATGACTTCATAATGTCTGGCAAAGAAATGTCGTGCACGCCAAAAATTAAGCGAAATATAAAAGATATCAGTAATTCTGATGACCATTCTTTTGAGAACCCACACCATATAAGAAATAAAAAAACTGGCCTATTCTAAAACATTCCAAGAACAGTTTTAATTTTTTTATTCTCAGATGATACTAACAGTGGAACTATAAATCGTGTAGATGTTTTTAGGACTACTATTTGGTCAAAACCTGTGCTTGAAGCAATCGCCACTGTCCTAGCTCCAGCAATATCCGATATCATGACTAAAGTCACCGATCTTCCGATCAGGTAATTGTGGATATTTGTGCCAAGATGAAAAAACTCCGCCAATTACAGAATACCTTACTGAACGTTCCCATAAGATAGGTTAACATAACAAGAAGGGAAATCATGAACTAATTTGCAAATTTAAAATCTTATATGGTAAATTTATAAAAATGTGCGGATATTTCGAGCTTTACGCATCAACAAGGAAATGAGATGTACCGTGTTGAATGACAGTATTATATTGTATATTACCTAATGTTTTATGTTTTTATTTTAGTTAACATATTACATTCTTTGTAAATATTTCTAATAAATGAAACAATCATCAAAATGCCCGCCGCTGGTGTATACTATTGTCACGATGATAAAATTTGTCATTGTTTGTTCTTCTTGATAATGTAAGGTCTACCCGATCAAATGTTTTCTGTGGTTGTCCCGGCTATGTCGGTTGTCGGAATTTCATGACTAGGCGCAGTCGCCTTGACGGTCCAGGTTTGCTTCACGGTAGAGGCAATTTCATTTAAAATTCACATAACGTTACTTGTGCAGTGTGGCGGCTGTAAAAAGTCTCCCCTTACATATAACGGTAGTGAGTACCATTATCAGTAAAATAATCCGTTACCGGTGTCATGAGGTGATGATAACTTATATCAAGGCTATCCGATCAATCTTTTCTGGGGTTGTCACGGCTAGCTCAGTCGGTTGCGTTGTCAGGATTTCATGGCTAGGCGCTGTCGCTTTGACGGTCCGCGTTCGCTCCCACGTAGAGACAATAACATTTCTTATGCTATTTCTTTTTATACGGTTGTTATTTCATGCAACAATTCCCCTTTCTTCTTTCTCTTTTTTCCCCCGAGTCCTTGTTTGCTCAATGCCATTATGTTTAACGTCTTTGTTGTGATATGTTTTTTCTTTGAGTAACAAATGCTATGTCCAACTCAAGCGAAAACGAAATTAGTGTGACAGTGACGAAGATTTCAAATAATTTTGTCATGCACCACTATGTAAGGAAGCCTGTGCAATTGTTTAAGGTATAACTAAAATGAAACAATGGGATGAGTTATTTATCTTTCATCTCTTTCTATTTTCAAAGTTCACGTTTATGTGTTCAAGCGTTATATTTTCATTAATATTTACGGAGGGCTTGTTGTAGTAAAAAATGCACCGAAGTATTAACCCACCTATCGACTTTGAATAACACACAATGTAAGAACTAAATAATTTCTATTACTGCCCATGAACAGGCCCCGAGGTTATAAAACCGAGAATGGAAACCAGTCTTAAATCTCGAGATTTGAGACTGTTTACAAATCCCAGTTTTATAATCTTAAAGCCAGGTTAATCAAACAGAGCCTGCAATATTTTCATTTTTGTCGTGTTCGGTGGATTTAAAAGTTCCCATTTCCTCTATTTTAATATCACAGTATTGTTGTTTGTGTCGTGTGGCGACATTAATAAAGTTTTCCCGTACATTCAATAAGTGCTGTTATCACTTACGCTTTTTGAGGTTCGTTGAGCACGATACGTATGTATGTTAACGGTACTTGAAGAAAAAAAACTTTCGTTTTAATATTTCGGCTAGTGTTAAGATTGGTAGTGTCAATAAAGTTTTGGATATTGTTCAACCGCCCCTAATATATTTATTGCAGTCCAAAATAAAAAGGGAAAATCTTTTTTTCCCTTTTGAGATCAGTTTTGTTGGAGACTATTTCCAGCATAAATTTCTGCTAGAAAACTCAAGAAACTTTCTTCACCAGCATGACTTTAGGTCATTTACCAGCTGAAATTTCTGCTAGAAATATCAATAGTTAACAGTCTTTTAAACTTTGCCGCGATTACTAGGAATTTTCTACAATTTCAACTTATGTAGCAGTAATATCTGTTCAAATTGCAGTATCTTCTAAATTATATATTTCTAGCAGAAATTTGTGCTGGAAATTTTACCGAAACAAATGGTGGTGGAGAACATGCTTTGAACTTTCCAGCAGAAATTTCTGCCAGAAAATTTATCGAAATACAAGCTGGTGCAGAAAGTTTATTGCACTTTCCAGCAGACATTTCAGCTGGAAACTTTACCGAAATGTTGGTGCAGAACCTTTTTTCAGCAAACATTTCAATTAAAAATATAAAATTAATATAAATTATGGAGCAACGTCGTAAGATCATTAAAAGTTGAATAATTTTGGTCGTTCAAACATAAATTATGAGCATAACAATGTATTAGCTTAGCTTTACGTTCAATAATTGTCGATATAAAGACTCAGTTAAAGTCTAACATAAACATATAGCCTTTGTGTTTAGTCATGAAACAGGTTAAAAAAAGTTATTGCATAACTTAGCAAGCATAGCTGAAAACCTCTTGGTAAAATTGTAGGTGCAAACATATCATTCACGGACATGATATAAAATATGGCGCTTATTGCTTATTTGTTAGTAAAAGTATCAAATAATTAAAAAAAATACAGTAAAATAAATAAATATAAGGAATCTACATCATTTATCTAATTTTAATAAGGACAAAACATAAATTTAATGGTTCATTAATTTGAAAAACTACAAGAATACGAGTCTGTAAATATACGTTTGTATGATCATACTTGTTTACCTAAACTATATTTCCATAAATAAAAGATTATGCTTATAAAACTTCTTTAAGTAGACTTAAAGCCATGCGTTTTACAGGATTATTTCATTCCTATCACATTCCCAAAAGACATTTTAATAATAAATAAATACAGAACAAAATATTAATTGTCACTCATTAAGTATTTTCTCTATATATGTTCATGAAACTAGTCCTTATTAGTAAATAATTAAGGGTCAAACAATACCATTCGTTCTTCCACTTAAGAAAACTGTTACATTTCTTGTAATATTATGTCAATTATCTAAAACTTCTAAATTTAATTTAAGTAACGATGGTAATATAATATTAGGATGGAAAGTTCCAATAAAATTGCCCCTAGCATACTGTAATCTTTTACAATGTCTGTCGTAAGTTCATTTTGTATTCTAAAACAATTCGTTTATTGGTTGTTTTCTTTATGTCCTTTCGACCTCTGAGTTGTTTTTGCTGATCGTATTCGCGCAGCAATTTAAGAAGTACCAGCGTCACTTCCACGTAGAATATCTTCCGTTTTATTAAAACCAGAATCTCTACATCCTGGTGGGTATGCCCGACAATCAACCTGAAAAAAACAACAGTTAATCATTTAACTCGCTGCAATGTGTTATCTTTATAATATTTGAGGAAAATAAATAATATATACTATCAAAACGGTTATTTAGCCAAGATCGCATGGAACAATATAGTTAAATCCTGACTCGAAATAGTTGAATAAATGCCTCTGTTGAGAACGATTTACATTTATTCTGTTCTGTTCGGTAACAAAGTGGATTCATTTTGATATTTATCAAACATTCATCGTGATTCATTTGGAGCGATTTTATATCATTTAATAACGGTGAAGACGCAATTTGTTACGTATTACTAATTAATGCAGAATTTGTTGCGGACGGGGAGACACACGGGGAGCTAAACCTATAGTTCCCTCCGAGGAAACCTACTAAACGAGATTCCAGAACAGAAGTTAATTGCATCAATCAATCAATCAAGAAACAAATTTATAAAACTTTGTTTAATGTACGGGGTAAGCGCAAGTCGTTTTGAAATTACTGTTTTACTTCGTTATTATTGTTAACATTTCATCAAAATAAGATTCACATCAATACTATCATAATTATGTATTGGGCTTGTTGTTCTTCTGTCCGCAGCTGTACATGGTATAGTAAGCCGAATGTTCTTTTTTCATTAATTTGATGCATATGGTATTATTTGTCAAGTTTACAAAAACATAAAAAAGCGATATAAATACCTTGATTCATGACGACATGAACTGATGTTGGTTCAGCTTTGCCTTTTCTGATTTTGTTTGTACTGTCACTCCATTTTGCAAACCCTAAAACAATTTTACAACATAAAACTAATTAAAACAGATGTTTATTAGTTGAAAGTACTTCATGTATCTTAGCCTAGCGCGGGTCTTTCTGATCATGTACTGCATGGTACTATAAACTGCTCCTATCAGTTAATCTTTATACACTTACCAAAATAATGTTGAATGATGTGTAGGGAAGCTGTGTCTTTTATTTGTGGCCGCTCGTTATTTGCATATTACACTACTTTAATCTTTCGTAATAAAGTTTAAGTTCCAGCTGCGATTTTAAATGTAAATTATAGTTTGTCTAGAGCCGAGTAACACATTTTGTACGACACTGAATATTTTCATTGTTTTTCGAGTGGGTTTAAAAGTCGCGTATTTCGCGCTTGGAATTGTGCGCAAAAAAATAAACAGCGAATATTAACACATAATATCTTATTCATGTACTATGTGGATAATACTACTGCGCGAAACGAATTTATTTCAGCGTAAATTTGTCGTTGGCGTCAAAAATAAAGCACCGCGAAATTAAATAATACCACAATATATAATGAGTGATCATCTCCGTCTCCAAGGCGTTCATACCATTTACAGAAGAGTCTTCTTTTTATCTTGTTTTCAATATATTTTAAGTTACCATTTTCATCGTTTCCAGAAACGATTTTGCTAGCTTATAGCAAAAATGTAATATCACGCTTTGCGACGTTTTTTTTTAAACTTTCAACAGTTTCTTCTTTCAAAAGACATTCGTCAACTCTGTGTATAAAAAGGTTAACGTGCAATCACTTTATTTATACTTAATCTGCTGCTCACAATATTTTATAGCGTCATGTAAGAGAAGTTTCTTCTGCTTTTGTGCGTTTTTTTCTGAAAATTATAAACTTTATTTAACCGGGAAATGCTGAAAATTCGGAGAGCGGCGGTTACCTCAAATCGGGTTAATCAAAACATCGTTTTTCAGCGGTATAACTGTTAAAATATTATTGCATCATATAATTGAAAACCTGTTTGTTTATCAGTATATACTAAACATAAAACAATCTGACGTCAATGTTTTGCTAAATCGAGGCGGTGACAAAACTTTTGGATCATCCCTCGTACAAGTACTCAACGTAACGTGTACTTGGTTATGTGTTTAGTATCGTTGTGTATAATGTTAACCATTATTCAAAGTATGGTGTGATTGGTTATGTGTTAAGTGTGGCTGTGTATAATGTTAACCATTATTCAAAGTATGGTGTGATTGGTAATGTGTTAAGTGTGGCTGTGTATAATGTTAAACAGTATCCAAAGTATGGTTAGATTGGTTATGTGTTAAGTGTGACTGTGTATAATATTAACTAGTATTCAAAGTATGGTGTAACTGGATAATATGTGTTAAGTGTGGTTGTGTATAATATTCACAAGTATTCAAAGTATGGTGTAATTGGTTATGTGTTTAGTGTGGTTGTGTATGATGTTTACTAGAATTCAAAGTATGGCGTAATTGGTTATATGTTAAGTGTGGTTGTGTTAAATGTTAACAACTTTTCAAAGAATGGCGTAATTGGTAATGTGTTAAGTGTGGTTGTGTATAATAAAGGAGTAAAAAGTAGTATATGCATATCAGGAATCGCAACACTCACAAAACAAAGCCACCCCACGCATGTAATAAGAAGAGAGGAAGAGAGAGAGCATGTTTTTTCTTATAAGTTTGTCAATTCAAATTGGACGCCGCAAAACAATTAACGAATAAGGGAACCTTTGGGGATATCGCCATGGAACGGTAAGTGGCAAAACAAATTGCCACTGGGGGTTTAAACCGGGTTCTAGGGTGCACCAACCTCACATTTGCCCCAACAGGTTCTCGTATCACAAAACAAGTACAATTTGTCTTGGTGAAATAACTCCAACCCACCCATCGGCTCAACAATGTTGCATGTAAAAGCACACCAACAAATAAAATATAAGAAGCTACTAGCATTGTAAAGCCAAAGGGTAGGTACTCAATGATCTTACCGAGACCAGAGCTCCTGGAGTAAAATCAGCAAGACCACGATGGCAGGGATAAAAGTATCCAGTATCCAAAGGATGGTGTGATTGGTTATTTGTTAAGTGTGATTGTGTTAAATGTTAACCAGTATTCATAGAATGGCGTATTTAGTAATGTGTTAAGTGAGTTAGTGTATAATGTTATCCAGTATTCAAAGTATGGTGTGATTGGTTATGTGTTAAGTGTGATTGACTATAATGTCACCCAGTATTCAAAGTATGGGGTAATTGGTAATGTGTTAGGTGTGGTTGTGTATAATGTTAACAAGTATTCAAAGTATGGTTTAATTGGCCATATGTTAAGTGCGGTTGCGTATGATGTTTACAAGTATTGAAAGTACGGTGTGATTGGTTATGTGTTAAGTGTGTCTTTGTATAATGTTCACCAGTATTCAAAGAATGGTGTTATTGGTTATGTTTAAGATTGTTTGTGTATGATGTAACCAGTATTCAAAGTATAGTGTAATCGTTTATGTGTTAAGTGTGGATGTGTGTAATGTTAACCAGTATTGAAAGTATGATGTGGTTGGTTATATGTGTAGTGTTGTTGTGTATATGTTAACCTTATTCAAAGTTCGGTGTGATTGGTTATGTAATTAGTGTCGTTGTGTATGCTCTTATCCAGTAATGAAAGTACGGTCTGATTGGTTATGTGTTTAATGTGGTTGTGTATGATGTTAACGAGAATTTAAAGTAATATGTTGTTTGTTGTGGTTGTGTATGATGTCAAACGGTATTTAAAGTATGGTGTCATAGGATATGTGTTAAGTGTGGTTGTGTATAATGTTAACCAGTTTTCAAAGTATGGTGTGATTGGTTATGTGGGTTGAATGCTGGTGTATAATGTTAATCATTATTCAAATTATGGTGTGATTAGTAATGTGTAAAGGGTCATTGTGTATAATGTTAACCGGTATTCAAAGTATGGTGTCGTTGTTTACGTGTTAAGTGCGGTTGTGTATAATGTTAACAAGTATACAAAGTATGTTGTGTTTGGTTATGTTATGTGTGGCTGTGTATGATGTAAACCGGTGTTCAAAGTATAGTGTTATCGGTAATGTGTTTCGTAAGGTTGTGTGTATTGTTAACCTGTTTTGAAAGTATGGTGTGTTTGGTTATATTTTTAGTGTAGTTGTGTATAATGTTAATTAGTTGTCAAAGTATGGTGTGATTGGTAATGTAATTAGTGTCGCTGTGTATGATGTTAACCAGTATTGAAAGTACAGTGTGATTGGTTAAGTGTTGAATGTGGTTGTGTATATTGATTACCAGTATTCAAAGGAATGTGTTGTTGGTTATGATCTTAGTGTGGTTGTGTATGATTTGAACCAGAATTCAAAGTATGGTGTGATTGGTTATCTGTTAAGTGTGTTTGTGTATGATGTAAACCAGTATCCAGAGTATGGTGCAATTGGTTATGTTTTAAGTGATGTTGTGTGTAATAGTAACCATGATTGAAAGTATTGTATGGTGGGTATATGTTGAGTGTCAAAGTATGTTGTTGTTGGTTATTTGTTTAGTGTGGTTGTGTATAATGTTAACAGGTATTCAAAGTATGGTGTTGTTTGTTATTTGTTAAGTGTGGTTGTGTATAATGTTAACCAGTATTCAAAGCATGGTGTTGTTATTTATGTATTAAGTGTGGTTGTGTATGATGTTAACCTGTATTTAAATTAAGGTTTAATTGCTTATGTTAAGTGCAGTTGCGTATGATGTTAACAAGTATTGAAAGTATGGTGTGATTGGTTGTGTTAAATGTGGCTGTGTATGATGTTAACCAGTATTGAAAGTATGGTGTGATTGGTTTTGTGTTAAGTGTGGCTGTGTATAATGTTAACCAGTATTGAAAGTATGGTGTGATTGGTTATGTAATAAGTGTGGTTGTGTATAATGTTATCCAGTATTGAAAGTATGGTGTGATTAGTTATGTGTTAAGTGTGGCTTTGTATAATGTTAACCAGGATTCAAAGTATGGTGTGATTGGTTATGTGTTAAGTGTGGCTGTGTATAATGTTAACCAGTATTCAAAGTATAATGTGATTGGTTATGTGTTAAGTGTGGCTGTGTATAATGTTAATCAGTATTGAAAGTATGGTGTGATTGGTTATGTGTTAAGTATGGTAGTGTATAATGTTAACAAGTATTCAAAGTATGGTGAGATTGGTTATGTGTAAAGTGTTGTTGTGTACAATGTTAACCAGTATTCAAAGTATGGTGAGATTGGTTATGTGTTAAGTGTGGATTTGTATAATGCTAACTAGTGTTCAAAGTATGGTGTAATTGGATATGTGTTAAGTTTAACTGTGTATAATATTAACTAGTGTTCAAAGTATGGTGTCATTGGTTATACTGTTTTTGTGTATAATGTTAACCAGTATTGAAAGTATGGTGTGATTGGTTATGTGATAAGTGTTAATGTGTATGATGTTAACCAGTATTGAAAGTATGGTGTGATTGGTTATGTGATAAGTGTGGCTGTGTATAATGTTAACCAGTATTCCAAGTATGGTGTGATTGGTTATGTGTTAAGTGTGGCTGTGTATAATGTTAAACAGTATTCAAAGTATGGTTAGATTGGTTATGTGTTAAGTGTGGCTGTGTGTAATACTAACTAGTATTCAAAGTATGGTGTAACTGAATATATGTTAAGTGTGGTTGTGTATAATATTAACTAGCATTCAAAGTATGGTGTAACTGGTTATGTGTTTAGTGTGGTTGTGTATGATGTTTACTAGAATTCAAAGTATGGTGTAATTGGTTATATGTTAAGTGTGGTGGTTGTGTTAAATGTTAACAATTTTTCAAAAAATGGCGTAATTGGTAATGTGTTAAGTGTGGTTGTGTATAATAAAGGAGTAAGAAGTAATATATGCATATCAGGAATCGCCACACTCACAAAACAAAGCCACCCCACGCATGGAATAAGAAGAGAGGAAGAGAGAGAGCATGTTTTTATAAGTATGTCAATTCAAATAGGACGCCACAAACAATAAACGAATAAGGGAACCTTTGGGGATATCGCCATGTAACGGTAAGTGGCAAAAAAAAATTGCCACTGGGGGTTTAAACCGGGTTCTAGGGTGAACCAACCTCACACTTGCCCCAACAGGTCCTCGTATTACAAAACAAGTACAATTTGTCTTGGTGAAATAACTCCAACCCACCCATCGGCTCAACAATGTTGCATGTAAAAACACACAAACAAATAAAATATAAGAAGCTAATAGCATTGTAAAGCCAAATGGTAGGTACTCAATGATCTTACCGAGACCAGAGCTCCTCGAGTAAGATCAGCAAGAACACGATGGCAGGGATAAAAGTATCCAGTATCCAAAGGATGGTGTGATTGGTTATTTGTTAAGTGTGGTTGTGTTAAATGTTAACCAGTATTCATAGAACGGCGTAATTAGTAATGTATTAAGTGAGTTTGTGTTTAATGTTATCCAGTATTCAAAGTATGGTGTGATTGGTTATGTGTTAAGTGTGATTGAATATAATGTCACCCAGTATTCAAAGTATGGTGTAATTGGTAATGTGTTAGGTGTGGTTGTGTATAATGTTAACAAGTATTCAAAGTATAGTTTAATTGGCCATATGTTAAGTGCGGTTGCGTATGATGTTTACAAGTATTGAAAGTACGGTGTGATTGGTTATGTGTTAAGATTGTTTGTGTATGATGTAAACCAGTATTCAAAGTATAGTGTATTCGTTTATGTGTTAAGTGTGGTTGTGTGTAATGTTAACCAGTGTTGAAAGTATGGTGTGGTTGGTTATATGTGTAGTGTTGTTGTGTATATGTTAACCTTATTCAAAGTATGGTGTTATTGGTTATGTAATTAGTGTCGTTGTGTATGCTCTTATCCAGTAATGAAAGTACGGTCTGATTGGTTATGTGTTTAATGTGGTTGTGTATGATGTTAACGAGAATTCAAAGTATGGTGTTGTTGGTTGTGGTTGTGTATGATGTCAAACGGTATTTAAAGTATGGTGTCATAGGATATGTGTGGTTGTGTATAATGTTAACCTGTTTTCAAAGCATGGTGTGATTGCTTATGTTGGTTGAATGGTGGTGTATAATGTTAATCATTATTCAAATTATGGTGTGATTAGTAATGTGTAAAGGGTCGTTGTGTATAATGTTAACCGGTATTCAAAGTATGGTGTCGTTGTTTACGTGTTAAGTGCGGTTGTGTATGATGTTAACAAGTATTGAAAGTATGTTGTGTTTGGTTATGTGTTAAGTGTGGCTGTGTATGATGTAAACCAGTGTTCAAAGTATAGTGTTATCGGTAATGTATTTCGTGTGGTTGTGTGTATTGTTAACCTGTTTTGAAAGTATGGTGTGTTTGGTTATATTTTTAGTGTAGTTGTGTATAATATTAACCAGTTGTCAAAGTATGGTGTGATGGGTTATGTAATTAGTGTCGTTGTCTATGATGTTATCCAGTATTGAAAGTACAGTGTGATTGGTTAAGTGTTGAATGTGGTTGTGTATAATGTTTACCAGTATTCAATGGAATGTGTTGTTGGTTATGTGTTTAGTGTGGATGTGTATAAAGTTATTAAATATTCAAAGTATGGTGTTGTTGGTTATGAGCTTAGTGTGGTTGTGTATGATTTGAACCAGAATTCAAAGTATGGTGTGATTGATTATCTGTTAAGTGTGTTTGTGTATGATGTAAACCAGTATTCAGAGTATGGTGCAATTGGTTATGTTTTAAGTGAGGTTGTGTGTAATAGTAACCATGATTGAAAGTATTGTATGGTGGGTATATGTTTAGTGTCAAAGTATGTTGTTGTTGGTTATTTGTTTAGTGTGGTTGTGTATAATGTTAACCGGTATTCAAAATATGGTGTTGTTTGTTATGTCTTAAGTGTGGTTGTGTATAATGTTAACCTGAATTTAAAGTAAGGTTTAATTGCTTATGTTAAGTGCAGTTGCGTATGATGTTAACAAGTATTGAGTATGGTGTGATTGGTTGTGTTAAATGTGGCTGTGTATAATGTTAACCAGTATTCATAGTATTATGTAATTGGGTATATGTTAAGTGTGGTTGTGTATAATGTTAACTATTATTCAAAGTATGTTGGTGTCGGTTATGTGTTTAGTGTGTTTGTGTATGATGTGAACCAGTATTGAAAGTATGTTGTCATTGGATATGTGTTAAGTATGGTTCAAATTTTTGTGAGATAGGTTATCTGTTAAGTGTGTCTCTGTATAATATTAACTAGTATTTAAAGTATGTTGATGTTGGTTATGTGTTAAGTGTGGTTGTGTATACTGTTAACCAGTATTCAAAGTATTGTGTTGTTGGTTATGTGTTTAGTGTGGTTGTGTATAATGTTTACCAGTATTCAAAGTACGATGTGATTGGTTGTGTGTTAATTATGTATAATGTTACCCAGTATTCAAAGTATGGTGTTTTTGGTTGTGTGTAAAGTGTGGTTGTGTATAATGTTACCCAGTATTCAAAGTATGGTGTGATTGGTTACGTATTAAGTGTGGCTGTGTATAATATTAACTAGTATTCAAAGTATATTGTTGTTGGTTATGTGTTTAGTATGGTTGTGTATAATGTTAGCCAGTATTCAAAGTATTGTGTTGTTGGTTATGTGTTAAGTGTAGTTATGTATAATGTTTACCAGTATTCAAAGTATGTTATTGTTGGTTATGTGTTAAGTGTGGTTGTGTATAATGTTACCCAGTATTCAAAGTATGGTGTTTTGGGTATGTGTTAAGTGTGGTTGTGTATAATGTTTACAAGTATTCAAAGTATGGTGTGATTGGTTGTGTGTTGAGTTTTATGTGTAGAATGTTAGCCGGTATTCAAAGTATGGTGTGATTGGTTGTGTGTTGAGTGTTGTTGTGTAGAATGTTAACCTGTATACACTGTATAATATAATAGGTTATGCGTAAAGTGTGGTTGTGTATACTGTTAACCAGTACCTACATGTCTTGTGTGATACTTGATGTGTTGTGTTAACTGTTAAGTGTGGCTGTTTATCATGTTAACCGGTATACAAAGTATAATGTAATTGGTTATGCGTTAAGTGTGGTTGTGTATACTTTTATCCAGTACCTATATGTCTTTTGTGATACTTGATGTGTTAACTGTTAAGTGTGGTAACCAAATCGTGTTTCCATTCCATTAATGTCTTATTTATTGTCTTATATTTTGTCTTTCAATCAATACTAATATCAGTTACCATCATTGAACGCTTTTGTGCTCAATACATGTATCTCTTTAAGAACTGTGTATCGCTCAAACCAGGGAAAAGTCTCTCTCTCTCTCTCTCTCTCTCTCTCTCTCTCTCTCTCTCTTTCTCTCTCTCTCTCTCTCTCTCTCTCTCTCTCTCTGTCTCTCTTTTATGATTTGTCTCTTTAGTATTTATAGTAAACATTTCATCAATTAGTAAAAATCATTTAAGATGTAAGTAGCCTGTAAAATGCATCGATTTCTATGTCAATAAGAAAAACAAACATTACTATTAATATGAGTGCTTTCTCTCGTTCGATAAAGCCATATGCAGAAAGTACTTAGTTATTCGCAATTGCTGCGTCATTCAGAAACCTAGCAAGTTTATATTTCTATTTATACATTTTACTTGACCCACAATATCATATTTCTTTTAACTTTTATACATAATTAAATGGTAGAGGAGAAGTATACAGGATATTCTTTTTTCACAAAACTATAGAGTCACCTTTGCGTGTCAATATCACATTCTACTGGTAATGTATTCGGTAAGTTTGTGCGCATGTATTGTAGTTAGCGTAAATAAAACAAACTGAACAGTAAAAGTCAGTATATTAGATCCCATCCCATTGTGTTTGATCTATTCAGAGTTTATTATAAACGCCCACCTTGCATTTTGCTGCAATAGAACAATAAAGGTCTTTAGTTGGACTATTTTTATTTATCATTGAAAAACATTTGGTCCCGAGCACGTTTACACTAAAGCCCACTTTGTGGACTGTGCACAAGGACTGATCATGTGACGTTGATGAGCACGTTTGCTACGAGCTGTTGTTAAAATTCCTGCCGCCATTCGTTTTTTTTTTGGTACATGCTGAAGTTCAAAAAGCTTTTCAAACAATATTTTATATATTACACAAAGTCTCCTGTTACGCGAAACCTACTTTAAACAATTAACATGATTTTCATACCCTAATATCCGCAAAAATTGTCGATTCAATACGAGAAAAACTGTCAATATATAAATATTAAATGACATACATCTAACTATGATTCGGACGAACCAAACAGCTCCTTTATGTTGGCTAAAAACAAGAGAGAGAGAGGTGGGAAGGAGCTGAGCGGTCCGCAAAACTGAGGACAGAACTATGCTAATTTCGAATACTGACAAGACGGTTAGCACCTAAGTTCAGATATAAAGAGGATTACACGATGGTATTTCCTTTTGGATTGGAATTGTGGATCAGTGTAAATAGAATGTGACATGCCATACTAAGAGTTGGGAAAAGTGTGTTGCTTTTATTTCGAAAAAGAATTACCAATTTTTATTGTAATGACCACTTTCAGATTACATTTTAGTTAAATCCCATATAAAATTTTAAACTCTGGACGTATTTTGCAGTTAAATTTCAATTTCCTGTAAACAATTGACTGTTCAGACATGGAGTATTAAATTAATTCTACATTTGTGCAAAGAGAATACTATAGTTAAATGGTCAATGTTTGATAAAATCCTGTTCACAAGCTGCTTTTAATAGGCTGTGCAACTTTCGTGTTTTATGTAAACGTGACATGTTTTGTTATATAAGCTAATTTGTTAAAATGATATGTAATTTTAAACCCAGGTGATGTCAATGCAAATGATTTTATAATGTTCCCAAGCTGGTGACAAGGTCGTTTGGTGAATGGTTTCAATGATGTTATGCGTGATCAAGTTAAAATTTAAGATACATTAAGAAACACAATAACATCCGTTTGGTATTTTAGCCATTTCTTTACTTTCATTGTAAATTTCTCTTTAATTTACTAAAACTGTTAAGCTTAAACTACAAAATATTAATCGTGAGTTTTAGAATTGCTGTGATTGGTGTACAAGTGTTAGATAGAATATAGCATTTTGCATCAAATATATATCAAGAAAGACCACATATAAAACCTATAGCCGGCATTTGTCACTGGTAAAAATCCTGTGTCACTAAGTTCAAATACAAAGAGGACTACACGATGGTTTTTCCTTTTTCCATTGTTGGATTGGAAGTGTGGATCAGTGTGGGTAGAATGTGACATGCCAGACTAAGAGTTGGGAAAAGTGTGATGCTTTTATTTCGACAAAATAATTACCCATTTTTATTGTAATCGCCGTTTTCAGATTACATTTTAGTAAAATTACATATAAAATTTTAGAATTTTAGAATTGCTGTGATTGGTGTACAGGTGTTAGATAGAATATAGCATTTTGCACCAAATATATTGAACGTTCTGACAGGGTCATATATCGGTTGTCAGTGAGCCCATTGATGGTAAATCTCCCTATTTCGTCTGTGCAATATACTTTTATTATCAATTTATATCGTCTGGCATAACCTAGTACAGCATTGTTTTATGATGTGGACAATGTTAAATGTGGTTTTATAAATATTTTACCGATTTGTACCGGTGTTTCAACTTCTGATCTAACGTGTATGATAATATGTTAACGTTAATATATGTATCGTTTGCCATTGTAAGTTGTCATCTGATTATATGGTCTGATTAGCCTTGTGGATTGTTTGTTGTTGTATATACTGTTATTGTTGTGTTGTATATACTGTTATTGTTGTGTTGTATTTACTGTTATTGTTGTGTTGTATATATTGTTATTGTTGTGTTGTATATACTGTTATTGTTGTGTTGTATATACTGTTATTGTTGTGTTGTATATACTGTTATTGTAGTGTTGTATATACTGTTATTGTTATGTTGTATATACTGTTATTGTTGTGTTGTATTTACTGTTATTGTTGTGTTGTATATATTGTTATTGTTGTGTTGTATATACTGTTATTGTTATGTTGTATATACTGTTATTGTTGTGTTGTATATACTGTTATTGTTGTGTTGTATATACTGTTATTGTTATGTTGTATATACTGTTATTGTTGTGTTGTATTTACTGTTATTGTTGTGTTGTATATATTGTTATTGTTGTGTTGTATATACTGTTATTGTTGTGTTGTATATACTGTTATTGTTGTATTGTATATACTGTTATTGTTGTGTTGTATATACTGTTATTGTTGTGTTGTATATACTGTTATTGTTGTGTTGTATATACTGTTATTGTTGTGTAAAACGGAGAAGACCGGTATTTGATTTTTGTGAGCACATGTGAAGTTTTATTTACAATATAACCGGTTTATTTTATACCGTTTTAAGCGTTTAGTCTAATTAGACTTAATGGATTACGTGAAGGATCATGATAATATTTAGCATTTGTATATCGGCTAGTCGAGTTGGGCATCTATGTTCTTATTTTCTATGATTTCCCTAGCTGGTAATACCATGACATTGTCTTGTCGGACAAACGAGCTCTGGGTTGGCAACGTCTGTTTTCTCTATGCAAGCACATTTTTGTATCGCCTTTAGGCTAATATATTAATTTCAATCGTTTAAAACTTAAGTATGGACACGAAATTTATTCCTGCTATATAACGTTCACATTATGGTCGGTTCTAAATTCTGATCAATCCATAGGAAATAAGTAGAAGTCAAACTATGCAATATGAATAATTAATGAATTTTAGCTAAATTCAAATGTTGTGTACAGTTGTGTATGCATTTGTTTTAAGTTTTCTATTTCTTTTCATTGTACTAGCACATAATTGTAAACAATGATATTTCTGTGGGTAAAATCATACATGCTCATCATACTACATGTATCTATTCACCATTTTCGGGATAGGTTTGCGGTCCGCTTCAGATCAGCTTCCTATTCGATTGTCAATTTCATGATTGATAGTACTGTAACTATTCACCTGAGTGTCATTATTATATGGCGAACAAAATATTTATTTTCTTATGTTTATTTTCATAAGAAGATACAAATGTAATCATTAGCAACACGTTAGTCTGGTAAATATAAAAGTTTTGATAGGATTGAACGTAAGATATGAAGCGATTATTACTTTACCGCATCATTAAACGACGTCTAGAAGATATACGCTACTGTTAAATATATGTATTAATCTTACTTGACACATAATCACCCTGGCTAACCTGGTACGCTTCGCGAACGGCACTACGCCGCGATCACGGCATATGCAACGCTTTTAACGCTGAACCATGGATGGACAGTGATCTACTTGAGTTAATTTGTAAAAGAGATAAACTCTGTGAAAACTTTAAAAAATCCAGAAGTGAATATGATTTTATACTTTATAAACAGGTTAGAAACCAAGTGCAATACCAAATTAAAAAATGTAAAACTGATTTTTTTTAAAACAGTATTGAAGAACATAAAAAAGGTTCTAAAAAGTTATGGAAAACTGTTAAAGGTTTAGGTGTACCTTCCAAAAAAGGGTCTTCTTGTTCAAATATTGGTTTAAATATCAATAATTCTTTATGTTTTGATAAAGTTAAAGTAGCAGAAAATTTTAATGAATTTTTCACTACTGTTGCTCAAAAACTTGTAGATAAACTTCCTACCAGAGTGAATATGTATGGTAGAAAGTTTTTAGAAGCATTTTATCGTAATAAGGGTGTGAAACCAAATTCTTTTTCTTTATCTGT
Organism: Corbicula japonica; assembly: GCA_038501625.1. Taxonomy (NCBI): domain Eukaryota; kingdom Metazoa; phylum Mollusca; class Bivalvia; order Venerida; family Cyrenidae; genus Corbicula; species Corbicula japonica. Next base: position 24,718 of record JAZAYU010001235.1, on the reverse strand, counting down.
GGTTACTAAGGGAACGGTTATAAAGTACTTAAATAAGCTAGGAGCCAACAAGGCTACAGGCCTAGATGGAATTCCTGCACGTTTTATTAAGGATAGTGTTCATAATATATCCGAACCCCTTACTCATATTATTAATTTGTCCATAATCACTGGTATTGTTCCTGACGATCTTAAATCTGCCCGTGTTGTACCGTTATATAAAAAGAATAATAAAACGGAAGCTGGTAATTACAGACCTGTATCTATTTTAAGTGTTGTGTCCAAGGTCCTAGAGCGAATTATCTATGATCAGGTGGAAAGTTATTTAACAGAAAATAAGTTACTCTATACTCATCAGTCAGGTTTTAGACATAAATATTCCACGGATACTTGCCTGTTATATCTTACTGATTTTATTAAGTTTGAAATGGATAAAGGCAACTATGTGGGTATGGTCCTTTTAGACTTACAAAAGGCCTTTGACACTGTCGACCATGACGTTTTACTCATGAAGCTTGAAGCGATGGGCTTTTCAAGTGATGTTACTCACTAGTTTAGGTCTTACTTATCCAGCCGTACACAAATGGTCAATGTCTCCGGCATACTTTCATCTAGTGCCAATATCACATGTGGGGTACCCCAGGGTTCAATCCTTGGTCCCCTCTTATTTTTGATCTACGTGAATGATATGGAGGCTGTAGTTCGTAATAAGTTACTTTTATATGCTGATGACTCAGGTATTTTAGTGTCGGGCAAAGACATCCAGTATATTACGTCTCAACTTACTGATGACCTTACTAGTATAAGTAAATGGCTCACTGATAATAAACTTTCATTACATCTTGGTAAGACAGAGTCCATTTTGTTTGCCTCTAAACCTAAACTTAGGTCATGTGATAAATTAGATATTGTATGTAATGAGACTTCAATATCATCCACCAAATCCGTCAAATATTTGGGCGTTAACTTGGACCAAAGTCTTTCTGGTGAGTCCACTGCCAATCAGGTTATTAAGAAGGCCAATGCAAAGTTGAAGTTTTTATACAGAAAAAGCTCATTCTTAAATAGGTATACAAAACAGCTTTTAGTTTCATCATTAATACAATGCCATTTTGACTACGCGTGTGCCTCTTGGTATTTGGGATTGAGTCAAGCACTAAAAAATAGACTCCAAGCAACCCAAAATAAAATGTTGAGATTCATACTTGATCTCAGTCCTCGTACCCATATTGGAATGGCCCACTTTGAAGAAGTTGGCTGGTTACCTGTGCACTTAAGAGTAAATTCCCTTATTCTTGGTCATGTACATAAGATACACAGTAACAGTGCGCCAAGTTATTTTAATGAGTATTTCATATTAGCAAATGAAGTACATTCTTATTCAACACGTTTTTGAGATAGTAACAGTTATTCTATTCCCAGGGTTAAGGGTTTTGGGAAAAAATCATTCGCGTATAATGGCTGTCAAGTGTGGAACAGCTTACCACCTCATCTAAGATCTATATCTAGTAATAGTCAGTTTTAGTCTGTTAAGGAACACTTTATGCAGTCTATACCAGCCTAGTCCTCGTCTTAGTTTTAATCTTTCAGTTTTAATGATTTTTAGTAATACCTGCTCAATGTCAAGGTTGATTCTGTGATATTTAAGTCAATACATGTGCTATTAAACAGTAATTTAATGGTTATGTGCAATAATTTTAGTTTTAATTTTAATTTGCCTTTCTGGTGTCATATGATCAATCCTAGGGACCACAATGGAAATAAGTCGGTTTCATGCCTTCTTTTTGTGTTATCCTTGGTATCGATTATATGTCATCTACTATGCATTTTAATGTTCACATGTATCTGGTATATGTTGACATTGAATTTGTATTTGTTTTATGACATGTATTCATTTTACCTGAATAAATCTATCTATCTTAACCGGCATAACCGGTGTCAATGTAGGATATTTTGTGGGGTAAGGTAAGAAAATCGCAGAGTTTTTGGTTAGATATTTAAATAATGCTCAAACCAATAGGCCTATACGGCTGTCAAATCATGGCTATTTATGATTCTAGTCTTCTCTGTGTCCAGAATACAGTAGTTTGCTCAATCATTCGTGAAATATTATATTATTATTATTATTATTATTATTATTATTATTATTATTATTATTATTATTATGTCTATAAGGCAATTTCGAAAAATGAACTCTACTCCGTTCTTAAGTTCTCGTTTTCGTTCTCGTTTTCTTTTTCTTAGTCGATTCCGATCTTTTTCTTTTCAATTCCTCACCTTTGATCATGTTGATCATGTTGATTCTGTGTATACTCTTCAAACTTAAAACATAATAAGTCAAATCATTTCACTTCTTTGAAATGATCATTCAATTCCACAAAATCTTAGTTAGTTGGTGTATTCTCCGTTAATAAAAATTTATGTTTTCTTTTTTAACTTTGGATTTTAAAGGGAGATGTGCAGAATTGATTAATGGAACAGATTTGCGAAAAGGGTTATTAATCAGTTGAATATCATTATTTGAAGCTCAAATATTGATTTACACCCGAAATATTTCAAACCAATATTTTATAAAAAAGATATATCAGTGGTGTTTCCTATCCTATGCGACGCGCATAGGTTAGCTATTTTTGTATTTCCCGCGTAAAGCCGCGGTGGATTTTGGGATCGTCACGTGATCACTTCAACCAAAATACGCATTCGGTGTACCTTGCCGACTATCGACGTCGCCATTTGTTTCAAAATGCCAGGGCCACCACGAATAGTAAGCTCAGCGATGATCTTAATATAGAATAATCGCTAAATATAGAATATAGTTTTGTATAGGGATTTCTTTAGCGGAAAATTAACTGAAAACTTCCTTCTGGAGGGTTTGAAATGTAGAGTTTAGTGAAAAGTACAAGTAAGTGTTACATTAATCGATCTGTTTACGATTTTACCGAGTACACCTGCTCGACCCTGCACATCTCCCTTTAAGTAAGTGTTGACACTTCAATGCAATTCTATAATAATGCGATTGCTAAGCTGTTACACAGAACTTCTTTTGTTAGTTTTGACCGGTTTATGTATATCCTCTTTACAAAGCTATGGTCGATTTTGTACTCAACATTTTCTTGTTCGTACCATTACACTCACGTGGGATTTTAAAACAATGGTTTCTTGTGAATTTATGTAAATAGAATTTTAAGGAATGTTTAGGTCTATCTTTTTTTCTTTACTTTTCTAAGGAATCTTACTCTATGCAAAATAAAGATACATTAGTAACATACATTTGTGCAAAGTTTCATTGAACGGCATTTTGCCATGATTGAGATTTTGATAATTTTTTTATCGATGAACGTGATTGGGAGGAGCGTGGTAAGCCCTTAAGTTAGCTGTGTATCTCTGTTCTATTGAGTCTTATGGTTGAGTTCAAACCACAACTTAGCATCGTTCGTGATATTGGGTCCAGATCTGATTGATTGTTATCCTTATGAAAGCCATTTCATAAAGGAGATTTACCAAACGAACAAGTATCTGAGTGAGGCGTTATGTTCATAAGAGTTTGTTATCTTTTGTGCAACATCTTATCTTTGGTACACCTTGTGTTCAGAAAAAAATTTGGTAAACATTGTATTCAAAGAAACAGCACAAACGGCCTAGAAGTAATAAATTTGTAAAAGACTACGTTTGTTCAAATAATATGATAAAACATCTACTGCAACGAATATAATTGTGAAATGTATCCGCTTATACATCGTCTTTTTTATAATGATAACGCCTTTTTGAATCTGCTTTACTGTGTCAAAACAGCTTGTTGATGATTTAGATTAGACAGCTGTTATTTGTTCGCTTCACATCCTCTGCAATTTTACCTTGAAATTCAATAGCCTGTAACACACCACTGACTGTCTCTACAAAAGCCATTGATTCGTATTGCTATAAATAAACAAGGAAGACTTTATGAAATTTCGTCCGCTTACCTAACTTTATATCCCAGTTTGCAGATATTCTAAATAGGGATTGACTCATAAGTATGATGAACGACTTGTACTACTCGAATATCTTCAAATTAATCGATTCGATCAATAAAAGTCTTGATAAAACATTAACACAGTTATCGTACAATTGTACAAGTAATTTGCTCTATTATTTGTTGAATATTTGTTGAGCAACGAAATCTTTTAAAACTGAAGTTGGAAACGTGCCCTCCGTGTTTGTATTCACCTAACTATGACAAATTGATACAAACGGTGTACCTGTGCGTTTCAAAATTCACGAATCAGACAGGACACATGTACTCAGATAGAACAGCTCATCAATCTTAAACCAGATATGCGTAGTATCTCTTTCTCTAACGATATTTATCGGAATATTTGATATGAAGAGATGCAGAAAAGCAAATAAACCGTACAGTTAATCATTTTGAAATTTACGTAATACTCTTCTTGAAAAAGTCGATGTTTAAATTACAGTAACCATCAATAAATTGATACTGCAAAATTCATTGTTCCGCTTAATTTCTTTCAGTATTGATTTTATTATTGTGTACTTTAAATTTTTAATGTCCTGCTCAATCAAGTTAACAGGCAGCGTAATTTCACGTTATATGTAAATTGGCTGAGTGTAGGGCTAAATGTGTTCCATTTAATTCCCTTAACAAACTAGATAAAAGGGGAACTTAAAACCACCGAAAACAATTATTTAATATTAAAAGCAGTCGAGCAACTTTTAAGTGTGCTTTAATATCTCAGATCCGTTCTTTCTCAACTCTTCTACGTTTCAAAATTGCATATCATTTACGACTGGCTCTTGTTACATGTATATAAAGAAATGCCTTGGTTTAAAGAAAGACATAATTATTTGGGAGGTTTTAGTTTTCCTGGAAATCACAACTAGACTACTTAACATCATAGGCTGAGCGAAATGTAAATCAAGTTTATATCGCAGAAAGAAGCGTTAAAATATGTTATATACATGCATTGCAATATAGCTTGGTAATGGTTGTGTCAATTTATGGTTAGTATTAACTCATGACAAGACAAGGGACACAAATGTAGTTTGTATATACAACGGTGTATAGGAAAGAGTTGTATCAAGTTATGTTTCTTAGTCGTCAGCGACTGTCTGTTAAACAACAGTTACATTGTAAGTCTAGAAAATCTAGACATCAGTCGTACATATAGAACTTTGGCAGATAGAGAATGGAATCGGCAACATTTTCATCAATCGAGTTTTGCTTTAGTGTGCAATGAAAAAAAAATTCGACTAACGATCTAGTTATGGCGTCAACATAGAAACTATTTTATAATATATTGAAAATGTAGGCAAACAAGACAATCAGCCATCAAAACGAGTTCATAGAACGTAAGTTTGTATGAAATGATCATGAAGTTGACGTTTCAAATAGCAGAAACAAAACTCCGCTGTGTTCGAATAAAACTATAGATATTAGATTTGGGGTTTGAATTACTTTCTAAAAACGAAAATCGGTTGTTGCAGATTTTAATGGTCGTATACCACATACATAATTGTAGTGACGTTACAAGTTTTCGGCGAAAAATGAAAGAATCTAAAAATGACAATCACACAGCCGAATCACTATTGGCTACCTGGCGCTCATGACCCGGATTCATATGTCGTCATTGTTTGAATGTCTTAGCAGACGAGCCTGAAAGCTTTCATTTCATATTTACATATTTGATATCGTTGATCAGATGTCTTTGGTTTGTTCGATCCCGGAAATATGTGGGCCGCACCTTTCACTTGTAACGAAACAGTGATAAGTAATAACACCAACTGGTTTGATTGAAAATGACGAGACAAATATTAAGCGTTATTTTTACGCCACAAGTGGACATCGTTCCGGAATGGTGAAAAATAAGGAGAGTACGGAGGATAGCTTGTGGTCTTAATTTTAAGATTTCGTCACTTCCGCCGTGTAGAGTGAAGCGTTATACTGGTGGAGAATGAATTTCTCAAGAGGATCTACGGAACGCACGTCGTAAACCCATTAAAAACAGTCATTGGTTACGTACATGCGACCCATAGACATCAAATTATATATACTACAACAATTCATAAAATAAAATAGAAATAATATTAATGTTAGTCTTAAGGACGTTTTTATGAATATTGGTGGTTCAAATCATGCTGGTATGTCGCTTAATGACGTCGCTGTCCGCAGCCCTAGAAATGAATGAGATTTTTGAAGCCGGATTAGTATAATTATGTATTCGTATTAAAGGATTTCAGACAGTAACGCCTAGATATTATTCAACTTGTATGTTTTATGAATTGTTTGATTCATTTAATGTATGTCGAAAACAAGCTAATTACCAGCTTGGAGAATGTGTGTCTAGTTTACTACTGCGGGGAATTCAAATTAAAAATGCATACTTTTTTGAGAAAATAACACAGCACTGAATTCGAGAATTCATTAACATAAAAACCACCAGCTCCACTCCACGTACCTGCCCAGCCCATTGACAGAATATTCTCTTGGCGCCTTTGTAATCATCTTAAAGATATACGTTAGTGTTGTACTAAGATATGTACACAAGTTTAGTATGCCTGGTCCATTGACAGAATATTCTCTTGGCGCCGTTTTAATCATCTTAAAGATATGCTTTAGTGTTGTACTAAGATATGTGCACAAGTTTAGTATGCCTGGTCCATTGACAGAATATTCTCTTGGCGCCGTTTTAATCATCTTAAAGATATGCGTTAGTGTTGTACTAAGATATGTACACACGTTTAGTATGCCTGGTCCATTGACAGAATATTCTCTTGGCGCCTTTGTAATCATCTTATAGATAAGCGATATTGTTGTACTAAGATATGTACACAAGTTTAGTATGGTCAAAAGTTCAAGTCGTAAACGTTGGTGCCACGGCGAAATGAATGTTTAATATTTCTTTCTCAAAGGACGTCAAATTTCGACATCACGTCATTGTTAATCTATGACATGCTGTCGCAAAATCTGTCTCGTTTACGACGGATAATTTTTTTAGTTTGTTTACATAACAATTTATTAACGTATTATAATATGAACTCAAGCACTGTCTCTATTGCGAGCTCTAAGATTCCCAAGCCCCCAATTTATTAGTCGCCGAAGGTTTCCAACCAGTTTTCACATTCAACTCCTAACGAAACGAACTTCACAAAAATCAGATATATCAAATAATACCTTGTCTTTCCTAAATGCGTGTCATTTTATTTTTTCTTTTTGTCCATCTTTGAGGCGACATTTATCACTGTATGAATGTTCGTTTTTTTATTTTAGTTTGAAAATAAAATTATTGCATAATATTCAACAATAAGATACAGCAACATTCGCTACTCTCCTAACGTTAACATATTCCTGCAAACTTTAATATGCCGAACAGATCACAGGAGACTAGAAACCAGTCTCCAATCCCAAGCAGCTGATTGTTTAAAACTGATCCAGAATCCTCAACAGACCAATCAGAAAGTAGAGTTTGTAGGTCTCCAATCGTTGACACAGACTGCATTCCACATGCTGATCGCCATCTAATCAAGTTAAAAATAGATCAAATCAAGTATACAATTCCAGCTTGTCCAATATGAGATATTGTTATTTTATTTTATTCAAGGTTCAGATAAATATGGCTTCCAAATAGACCGCTCAAACAAACGCAACTTGTGAACTTATCGCCATCATGGTAAATAACTCAAAGGATCTGCTGAAGCATTTTATGTATATTTAAACTTTCGTTCTTTTTCAAAAAGATCTATGTTATCCAATCTTTCTTTTCATCTATTGTTTTTTAATTCATTGTCGCGTACATCGACGGACGGATGTTCGTGAAGTTGGCAGCCTGGCAGCGTGAAGTTGGCGGCCCATCAACCTGACAATTTGAAGTTAGCAGCATAACACCCTGGCAGTGTGAAGTTAGCAGCCTGTCAACATGACGACGTTAAGTTAGCAGCCTTACAGTCTTGCAGCGTGAAGTTTTAGGCTCGATGGATATGATGTTAGAACGTGATCTTTAAACTGACATATCATTAAAAACGATTATTTTATATTTATTTAATGCTTTTAAAATTTTGTGAAAATAACTACAAAACTTAAATTTTGTTTCTATACAATTGATATAATGTGTATATTTTCATCACTATAATGTCACGTGAGGTCATTTTATTTAAAAAATCTCAAAAATCGGATTTTTCTTTATTTTTGGAAGCGTTCTTTTAGTTGCCAGATCATATCAATCAAAGATGTTCAAATTAAAGGAGATAAGATGTGAGATAAATTGTGAAAACGATGACAACAGCAGTGAATCATCACAGAGACTACAGTAATCATGAAAGATAAGTAGATTCTTTGAACATACGTTCTGCATATCGTATTGGTGGGGTGAACATTTTCCGACGTTTCATGAAATTACTTCCAGGGGTTTAAAATATATGGCGTGGACACAAACCCGAACGCACACACACAAGCACGGACGGACGGACGCACTATGACCATTCTTATTCATCTACTGCTATGCGGCGGGGGGAAATAAGACATGTATTGCATATAAATGGAATATAATAAGTTCGCATTCCCTCGTTTTTCCATTTACAGTATAGCCTTTGTTCAAGACTACCTTTAAACAAAGACCACCTGCTCCGTGTTAAATTTTCCGTAAAATCCGAGACATTTCTCAGATTTGCTTTTGGCCTAATGGTGAAAATGAATGTAATCACAAATATAATAAATACATTTTAAAAAATCAAGCTTCTTTAGCTTCTTTATTCATTTTATCATTTTGTTTAGATCTGCAGACATATACAAAACATGTTTCAAATATTTAGGAAGACATTAAAATTGTTAATTTTTAAAAGTTTATTTTTTCAATATATTAAAAAATTGACCCCAAAACAAGAAAATATAATTTGAATACATTAACCCTTTACTACATATATACGGGTTTTATCGCATGTGCCAACAGTGTACATGTAGATCCAGATAAGCTGGTACATCCGACCGCGGCTCCTGCGGCACCTGCTCCTACGCGCCTGAATTATAGAAATAAATTTCCCCAAAATTTGAAAAAATACTGGATTTCCATTGAATTTTTTTAACCTTTAAAATAGCGTTAAAATGAATGATAAGCTGTCTTATTAAAAATAAATTTGTTCTTCATTGCGCCATGGTAATTTAGAACAGCTCGCATGTTCATTACACATATAGGCCTATGTTCATTAAAAGTCGTTTTCAATGTAACTTATTTAGAAAGTTACTCTTACGAAACACGTTTATAAGTTTACACGTATATGCTACATTCGTGCAAATAATCTCTGAATTGTTTGAGACCGCCATTTTTAAGTTTTATTAGCATAAGTAAAATATAAGATATATTTTAGCCCTGAATAATGTTTTAATGTTGGGTTATATTCTCATGAAAGCATTTTTAATTCGTTAACGGGGTATCTAATCTGCAGACTAAATTAAACTTATTTACATCTTTAAAATAATTTACAAACGCATCATTTTTAAAGCTTTGTTTTTCATAATAAGGATATTTTAATTCAAAGAAAGGTAAAGGTCACCTTCCCAGCGATCCCTTATCAAGCGATAAGTGAAACTCTGCCTGCAACATTGAGTGCGCATGCGTGAAAGATAACATGTCAATGCATGGCCGATATAGAATTGTATCTTCCCAAGATGACGTTGCTTCTGGACCAATTAATTCAAATATATGCATTCGATATGTATATTTCAATGTCTATTTTAATGAATGTTATAAGTTTAGTTTATTTAAGCAGCACAACTGAACCGTGAGGTTTTATATTTTCACTCGCTTTTATTCAAATGTATGGGATCTGATTGTTTGTCAGATATAAGCGTTGAAATGTATTATTAATTTATTAGTAGGTAAAAAGATTTAATCCAACTTAAATCATCAACCTCATAAAAATGCAGCGAATTTTTATTTCAAACAACGTTTGATATTTTACGGAAACGTTTTCACAAAGAAATTTTTATACATTTTACTTCTACATTTTAGGCCTATGTTTAATATTTTTCAATGTAAAACGGTGCCACCTTATTACATAAAGCGAGCAAAACTCGCTACAATCATAATCAAAACGGATATTGAACCAATTAAAAATTCACTCGAAATAGCCATGAATAATGAAGTTATAAGTAGTTAACTTTTCTCATATGTTATTTACAATGAAAAACACGTAACATAATTATAACCTATCTGTCAAGAAAAATGTTGTCTCGCATTCTTACAAGAAAAATTTAACCTAGTTTTTGTTTTAAATTGGCCACTTACATGCCAACAATTGTTTAAACACATGCATGTCCCATAACTCTACCATGACCAGTTCCAACAGTTAAGACGTTTCTACTAATAAACAATGAAATCAGTGATAAAAAGTGTTGATGGGCTTAGCATTATTAGGTAAAAAATATTAGGTGGTCTACATTTCTGTTCTCAATTTCAGTGTGATCTTTATGGGAGCTTTCACTGTAGTGAGATTCAAGCTACAGCTTTGATACATAAAGAAACACTTTTAAATGGTTTGATTTTGCTGGGGTTAAATTTCGCGCTCTTGCCAAAGCGCGAAATACGCGAACATTAAACCCGCGCGAAATAGAATAATTTAACTGTACACCACAGCTACAAGTTCAATAATTAATAATGCAGTGAATTCATTTATTTTCTATGGATTCTAAATTTCGTGTGTAGGTCGATCCACGTAAGTGTAATTTTACCAAAAACCACAGAATTTTCTGCCCCCGAAGGTAATGCTTTTTCATTAAGTTGAACACAATTTTTATAACTGACGAAATTACGGTTGATGTTGACGGGGCAATTATAGGACTGTCTTTGCTCGATTTTATAAATATATGTTGTCAAAATAAGCAATGAAAAGGATTTAACTATTAGCATATTCGGACATGTAGCACTACTGTAATGCAAATAAGTTGTCGTAAGCATAACAGGTCTCTATTGACCCAGTAATGATCTTACTAGCCAGGAATATCAAAACTGGTGTGAATGACTACTCCGAGTCAAAATCAAAAGAGAACCATAACAAATTATTAAAATATTATTCTATTTTCCTGAATCGATTTCTCTCTTGTTGAGATATATAGGTTTGTGAACTTGAATTCGCATGAAAACAACTTCATGCGCACACTGCTATATCTGAAACTAAACCAGTGATGCATGTATCATCCGGTTGCGAACAGGTTGCGCACACTGCCAAGGGACTGCCCAACTTGAGTTGCCTGCTCAGATTTATTTTCTTTGTATGAACTGCTATATAGAGATGAATTGTGGTCTAATCGTGGATGGCAAACATCGCTTAAGAGATTCAAAAAAATAGATGTTCATGCAACAACTGCAAATTCTCGTAATAATTGTAGTAATACGGTATAGTTAAGTTAAACTTCGTGTCGCATTAATTGGTTTTAACGGTTGAGAAATCACATGGCAATAGTTTTGCGCACTCTGCATGTGACATATACTGATGCGCCATTTGTATTTGTAAATAAGTGCTAAAATCTAGTACCATTTAATTGGATCAGTTGATTTCGACTTACCGAATGTTTCAGGATGAAAAAAAGATGGAAACTCTCGAACGCCAAAATGAACTTTAAAAAAACTTGGCACACGTACTTTCATTAATATCTTCTTTTTTCACACGTTGAGCAAAGTTAAAACAATAAACAAAACTCGCTAGATTTGAAAATCCTTTAAAATTCTATTTACATCTTAATACGAAATCAAGCGACATACACAGCATCAATTTAAATGTCCACGTTAGTAATATAATACGTATGGCAGGAATATGCGAGGTCTTTTGTCTGACAAATTTATAAGATATGTGATTATTGAAATTGTACGCTTAGCTTGGAATTTCTGGGTCCGGTAAATAGATGCCAAACCTATACTAAGTAAAAACTTATATTATTATTATTATTATTATTATATTTTTGTCAGTATCATATAATTTGGACTTTTAAATTGAACGATGACGATTTCATAGGTCCTCATTGCATATTCTAATAAAATAAATGTATAACGATGAATCTCAGGTAAGACTGATTGATCGAACGAAGTCTGCATTGTGTCATAAGTGGAATTTCCGAATGGAATAAGTCCTATCGGAAAATAAGCAACAAATTCCATTGGGAATGATTCCGATCGGAATTAATGTATATAGAGAAATTCCGATCGGAAAAATTGTTGTCGGAATGTTTCCTATCGGAATTTGCCGACAAGACTGATTCCGATCGGAACCGTGAAATTCCGACGGGAAAACCATGATTTCCTATCGGAAGGATTTTCGTTCCGGTCGGAATGACATGATTTTTAACTATGTTTTTCGGCAATATTTCTGTTAATTTTCAAAGCTCCACAATGAAAATTTCCTAATTAAGAGTTGAAGTTACAAGCTTTCGAATGATGTAGAATAAAGCTACCTTGCTTTTAAAATGAAAAAAAAGTTTTCGGAAAATATAATATTCCGAAAATTCACAGGATCGTGTTAAATGCACTTCTATAATATACGCATAAAAGAGGATGTTATATTATTCACATATAACTGATAATTTTTAACTGATTTTCATTGTTTTCTCTTATTTCTTAATGTTTTAAATCATCAAATCAATTATTTTTGTCATTATGGGCTTTCTTGATTTCATGTATTAATCCTTATTTTTATCACAGCATTGAAACGACTTGAAATTAATGTTCAAGCAAATACGATAAAATCCAAAGGAAGTTAGCTAGTCGAGTTCTAATGTGGGTGCTATTCAACGATAAGTCTATGGGTTATCTTTTTTTTTTCGATTTTCTGGTTTTCGTCGAAAGATTTAACGGTTCAAGAGTTCATCAAAATTAACCATTATAAACTCCAGACAAGTTCATCATGGTTACTTGCAAATATGTTCTTTCTATATTCAAAAATGTAACTTTTTCAATTTGATATTAAATGAAATTATTTTCGTTTCGAATAATTCGTACTTTACGGTATTGGTTAGTGTGGAGGGAAATAGTGCGTGCATTTCGTGCGTTTCGTGCGATTAGGCTATTTAAGTGTTGGTGTTATCTGTGTACGCCATTCGAGGCGTTATTATTCAGCGGTTCAATATGTCGGAACCCGCCCACCCTCCCTTTATGATGTTAACATATATATATATATATATATATATATATATATATATCTTCTAGATTAATGGAGTTTGCAGATAGCATCCTAAGAATACAATGAGAAGTGGTGTAAATAAATGATTTTTGTTGTTTCAGGTGTTCGTATGTTTCCAGTTGTTTTCTGTTCTATAGTCTTAAATAATATTTAAGTTTATGGTGTGAGAAAAAGATATTTGAAAGCCTTTCACTAGTTTCAGGTCTGACTGTTTCAATTACATGAAGCGCATTCCAGAAGTTACTACTTTTCGAGATCGTCTGTTGAACAGAATACAAAGCCATAGCTACCGATGTCGGATTTTCAGTGGGACGGTGCGGACTTTACAGACCCACGTATTTCTATTTCCACTTGGATAGACTTTACAAGACACGGACTTGGAGTAGACAGTCATTCAAATTTTATGTATAATACCGCTGAATACAACGACCTAAACCTAGTTTGTGTTTGTGTTTTTTACGATTTATGAGATAAGAAAATAGTTAATTTACTCACGTTAAAGTGAGTAACACGATTTAGCAGTTTTTAGTCACCAAACGGTAACACATTTCACACTTAACATTAATAACGTAAGAAAGTATAATATGGTTGTTTTCGTGCAATTGTGTGTTTCTGATTTGAAAAAAAAAATTAAATTGCACCGAATTCGCAAAATTCGGATTTGATAAGCCTATGGTTAAAATTTGGCCTATAGGTATATTCTATAAATGACAAAATTCGGATTTGAAAAGTGTATGGTTAAAATTTGGCCTATAGGTATATTCTATAAATGACTTTTTTTAGCTTACTACTATAATGTTAATTGAAAAGATTAATATGACTTAGGTAAAACGCTTTGATATTCTTTCGAACTGTGGAGAAATTAAACAAATTACATGTATTTGCTTACAAAACAATCTTACAAAACAGTAAAATTATTGATATTTCAATATACGGACTTATTAGTATGTAAATACAAATACAATTCATGCCAACCTCTCTAACATTAAAATAATATAATGAAATTATTAGATATATCAATTACTTTTAATTGAAATAGAAACATCAAGACCGCGGTCAGGATAGTTTTACATAGCAGCTGCAGCAGTTGAAGTTAAAGTATTACATGAAGCAGTTGTTGTATTGATAGTAGTAGGAGAAGACGTTGTAGAAGTAGTAGTTGTAGTAATAGTTTAAGTATAAGTTATTGTTTTTGTTGTTGCTATTGATGCTATTGTTGTTGCTGCTGCTGCTGTCGGTTTTTTGTTAAGTAAAAAGCAGCAGCAGCAGAAATTTTTGTTGTTGTTGACGTTGTTGTTGTAGAAGTACATGTAGCAATTTGTCGTATTGAAAGTAGTGGCAGAAGTAGTACTAGTAGAAGTAGCAGTAGGTAGTAGGTAGAAGTAGTAGTAGTAGTTGTTGTTGTTGCAGTAGGTGTCATTGTTGTTGCTGTTGCTGATACCGTTGTTGTTTTGTTATAAAAGTAATAGGCGCAGTAGTAGCAGTAGGAGGAGAACGACAACCAGCAGTAGTAGTAGTAGTAGTAGTAGTAGTTGTTGTTGTTGTAAGTCACAGCAGCAGGGTTAGGATTAGTAAAAGTTTAATTTTCGATCGTGATTGCGTTACTGCTTTTTATAAGCGAATGAAAATTTCTGAAAAAAAATAAAAATGTACCGGTTTTTGAAAATTATTATTTCACTTCTTGGCTACACATGTTTATACTTCCGACAGACAAGAGATTTGTACAATGTTAAAGTTTTCTCAGGTCTGAAAGATTTTATCTCCAGCAGCACTGTTATTCTCTCTATGTGATATGTTATAATAACTCCACTGACCCGATCTAATCTGAAGTTTATGGTGTTTCAATGCCCGTCGAATGATTTGTGTTGCTCTGTTACTTGTATGAGGGCTGCAGTGCTTGAATTTATAAAATGTGTAGGAGCCATGGGTCGACATGGTATTTTAACAAATTTGAAGTACAACTAAACTTTCTTAGATCTGTATAATAACCGAAACATAATAACTGGTACATTAACATTTAATTTCTAGGTCCTTCTGATCTTGTATGTTGATTAAACTGATTAAGTTGAACAATAACTTTTTGCACAGCTTAAATTACCAGTAAAGCATAACAATCTTTAACGGTTTTGCATCAATACTTTCCTGGCGCTTACTGTTACTTATTTATCTTCATACAATAACAAGTTATAATGAACCAGAACAAACAAAATCACATCCGCATAATCAAGAATTAAACATAAGTATATGTTATAATAACATTTTAGAGACTGTCATAATCGATTTTCAATACATGAAATTGTTAACTTCAAAATGCTACCCCAGAAAAATAGTAGTTCTGCAAATTATTGTAGTAATGGACAGATAAGTAAAATTATCATTTACATAGGTTAAAAGCCAAACTTCAGCGAGAAGTTTTTAGCCCCCTAATTGGTCTCATGCTGATAGTAAAAATGAAAGTACTGATGGGTGACACAGTCAATAGGAAGTGGCTAGGTGCTCATGACGGAACTGTGTACAATGCAACTAAGGTTTGATCTGAAGAACACCACGACAGGAAGTAAAGAAGTATACCGAGTGCCAATAGAAAAACGCAACTCTTTTATTTTTTGGAATATTTTTGGTGTGTGTAACAGTTTCAAAAATTTCTAAAGGAAGATGTGTTTTAAAATCAAAACGTAGTCGTTGGGCCAAGAGTAATTGTCGACAGTGAACAATGCATCTGTCGTGCGATTTCATGTTGAGACATCCCTTCTTTGATCATGCCCAAAACCTCATATGCCCGTTGTATACAACGCTTGCCATTATCCCATTTGAGTGGAGTAAAAACTTGAAAACTGATTATGGGATTTGGGGATTTGTGTGGCCGTAAGTTGAGGTTAACAAATTGATTTGTTTTGAGGTTATTCATGCATGTTTACATGCCAAAACAAACATTTATTTTGTTTGTACGGGGTTACTGTAGGAGAGAAAGTTTAAAAATCAGTGGACCATTGATGCATCGACTGGTTACTTATTGATTTTTTTAGATCGGTGGCTTTTAAATTTCTTTTTCCATTTATTCCAATAACACAGAAACGTTTTGTGCCGCGAGGCAGCTGTAAAATTTCTCCCCGTGCATTAAATCAGCGCAGTTACGTCCTTTGGAAATCGATGGCCACGATACTTATGTATGCTTATAGTGCATCTTAAATTACCCTTTTAATAATAAATTTATCTGTCGTAAAATAAGTGTTTTCAATATACTAGCCAAACAAGATCGGATATATCGGTTGAAGACAGGTTGTCGATCGGTGAAATCGGTTGTAGACAGGTTGTCGATCGGTGATGATCGGTTGTAGACAAGTTGTCGATCGGTTATTTGTATAATATTTTCACCGATCGAGAATTTTAAACATGTCTGAAAATCCCGATCGGTTATTTTTCACCGACGAAACTCATCTTTCCCCAATAACAATTGATAGGTGGCAAAGAGATGACCAATAGTTGATATCGGGGGTAAATACCTTGTCATCGGTTCACTCCATTATTTTGCTAAAAATCTACCGATCGATCACCGATGGCTCTGTGTAACTGGGGTTTTACTTACTTGCTTACTTACTATCTTTGAATTTTATTGAAATAATATTGAAGTTAGAGTAAAATTCATACCCCTGGTCTATTCCGAAATTTTAGTTACATAAATAATATAAATTTATCAATGTTATTGAAATTGCGCTAATATTTTATTTTGGTATTATTTTGGATTCAGTGCTAATTGTTTTTAATTGTCTTTTGTAAGCCCATTACAGATCAATTTAGCTGAAGTGTTCTAAGAAAGTTATTAAATAAGTGTGATTATCAAATAGTGTATCGGAAACATGATGCTAACTTAAAACAACTTTATTTGCTAAACGAACCATTTAGGATACTTGTCAAATATATGCCATATCAAATATAAAGATGAAGATCTATATTTAAAACATATTCCGAATGTTGAATCTGTTGTTTTCCATTCCATCACTGTTGGTAAAAAGTTTTACAGTTGATCAATAATATGATACCTCTTAATATACAATCAGCGCTAAATTGAATAATATTTGAATTTGAAGACGCTTGTCTTTGAGCTAACAATATGTTTTGTTGGCCCAGGTGTGCACCTACTCCGACTACACTTAAAACTTTTGACAACAAACACGTTTATCAGGGTAATCCGTGCAACCTTTCGGAACTTATCCGAGCTAGCTTATTAGGTTAAGTGCTTAGAGTTACGAGGCGACGCACCCTGCGGATTTGATTGCTTGTCTGAAGCAGGCTTTATTTTTATTACACTTCACAGTACAGTGTGGCGGCCGTAAAGTCTCACCGTGCAACCGTTGTGAACATTTACACCTGTATTAATTTACAGGGTTTTTTTATTTAGTTTACACCATATTGTTGCATAAATAATAATTGTGAAAATAATAAAATGATATTATGAAATCTTTTTTTTTTCAGTGTATATTAAAGTACCGAAACAAAACTTTACTTCAACTGAAGTTAAATTCGAAAATGTTCCCAAATGCAAAATGCCTGGGACATAATATTAAACTGTTGATACAAGCCAAGTGGTGATAAGATGCACATGACAAACACATGTCAAATATTCCATGATCTTAAGCTGCGTGAAGATGACAACTGGTTTAAAGCAAATCACGGCTTTATAAACAAACATGTTTAACATCAAGCATCAAGGGGAAGTTCAGCTTATCAGTCCCGGCGATCGGCGATAACAGTTAAATGACCATTAATTTGTCTGGTCTCTGGGAAACATTCAATCCAACCAGATTATTAGATTGCAAGCAGGCCAACTTGCATTTATTCATGTAGCTTCATGAACGTATACATAACACATTTTTGACAAACCCGATCAAAGAAATAACTCACGACTAGCAAACTAAACATTTAAATGTATAGGTAAAAAGGTGTAACAGAGATGTGTCATATACTAAAAATGCTCTAAGGGACGTATCCAATTCATTGTTACAGTATATGAATTTCTGTTTAATTTGCCGAGGCTTCTAAACAAAATATAATATTTAAATTATTATTTTAAAGCCTCTGTTCTTGTTTTAGTGCAGAAAACGCGAAAATTATGTTATTATTATATTATATTCTTTAGTGATCTTTAGTCAAGTATGACAAATTGATAATTAATACATTTGAAGTTCGAAACGATTTTTGTTGGTTATTAAAATAATTTTTCGTAATGAAAAATCAATTTGAAACAGCGGCGTGAAATTAGCGGCCTAGCGGCATACAGTTGCGGCATTGTGGCGTGAAGTTGGCGTGAAGATGTCGGCCTAGCGGACTAGTCTACATAGCGTCGTGAGGTTGGCGGCCTTGATGATTGACGAAAAAGCGGCGTAATTTGGAGGCCTAGCAGCCAATCGACCTAGCGGCGTGAAGTTAGCGGTCTCGCAGCCTGTAGGCATTACGGCGCGAAGTTGGTACACTTGCAGCCTGCCAAACTGGACAAGAGGCCACTAGGCCGCTGAGTTCAGCCCGCTAGGCCGTCAAATTAAAGCCGCTAAGCTGCCAACTTCACGCCGCTAGGCCGCTGAGCCGTAATCTTCAGATATCTTTCAAGTGATCCCATAATCTAAATTTATGATAACCAAATGGAAGTTCACCAGTGCTTCAAATGCAAATTGAAGAGATTTTACAATAAAATTCTTGATAAAATAATTTGTTTTATGTTGACTGTGCAAAGCGATGTGATTATAGAGTAGTGTATAGATTCAAATTTAAAAGGTCAATGAAATTTATTGAAAGAGAACATGATTATAACAGTTATGCTGAAAAAGTCGTTTAATGCAATACCATGAAACATTTTACAGTTCTATTTTGTCAACAAGGGCGCGATAACTTTTAAGCTTCTTTATGAGGCAATATACCCATAGACACACACTATTGAAATTCCAAAATCTTGAAATTGCAAGCAGTGCTTAAATTTCATTTTAGTCTTTATACCTGTTTAGATTACTGTTTATGTAACATATTTGTTGGTCAAATCAAATAAATAAAAATTATGTATGATTTATTTCTGTTAGTAATTACTTTCAACGTGTAACATGTTCAATCGACCAGTACACAATTTTGAAATTCGATTCGCAATATCAGTTTGGCAAATTTATGATTCCTGTGGTGAGGTGAACTATCATGGAATGTACTAATCAGTCAGCAGATAAAATCCAGGATAAGAACTTGGTTAGCCTAGCGCTCAGCTAGATGGTTCTAATTTTAATTACTTTTAATAATAGTTTTACATATATCTTTATTTCAGTTCTCAGTTTCATTTTCTTATTTCTGTCGAACAATCTATGTTCTGAGAGCTAAGAAAAGGTAAAATCAGAAAAATTGATGTGCCTTAGTATATAACTGGATGACAGGGGAATATAAATTATAACAGAAGATAGGAACGAGGGCCAGTCTAGGCATTTTGCATGAGGCCAATTGGCATATTATTCGCTCAATTAGTTTAGTGAAGGGTGCTAATGTGGCGCGCATTAGAACAAAACGTTTCTTGTTTTGCGGTGTTTTGTAATTTTTATTATGGATAAAAATGAAAGCATCAAATCTGAGACAGGTAAGCAAATAATTTGTCTTATTTCTCCACAGTTCGAAAGAATATCAAATTGTTTTACCTAAGTCATATTAATCATTTCAGTTAACATTTTAGTAGTAAGCAAAAAAAAAAAGTTATTCATAGAATATACCATACTCTTTTCAGATCCGAATTTATGCGAATTAGGTCAATTTATTTTTTTTCAAAGCAGAAACAAACAATTGCATGAAAACCTCCATATTATACTTTCTAACGTTATTTATTATTTTGAAAGGTAATATCGTTTTGGTGACTAAATCTGCTAAATCGTGTTTATATCAACTTGACAAAGATACATTTTGAATATAGAAAGAACATATTTGCATGTAACCATGATGAACTTGTCTGGAGTTTATAATGGTTAATTTTGATGAACTCTTGAACCGTAAAATTTTTCCTTAAAAACAAGAAAATCGAAAGAAGAATAACCCATTGACTAATAGTTGAATAGCACCCTCATTAGAACAAGACAAACTAAATATTAAGGATTTTATCGTGTTTGCTTGAACCTTATTATTAAGTCGTTTGTATTGCAGGGGCGTAGGCAAGTTTTGGATATTGGGGCGGCGATTTTTTTTAAAGATTTAAATAGTGAAAGATTAAAACTAGAGGTGCACGAATTATTATTTGGTTTGACAATCAAATTAAAAATAAATTGTTTGTTCTTGCATTTCGAATATAAATGAATAATTAAAAATAACCAAAAAATTATTTCAAGGTATGAACAGTTCGTAGCTGACATGATCTGTAGTGAAACGAAGCTGCAAATAAAAAATCAAAACTGGTCATCTGCGTCAGTGTTAGTTATTTTAGGTTTTGGAGGATAGTGCAAGATACAGAGGATCGTCTCTGGTTATTTTACGAGCCCGTTGTAAAGCACCATTACACTGGACCTCGGTTTTAATTCCCATCCCAACGACGAATAGTTATTTTAGTTGGAGTAGCAGGGGATCAAACCAGCGATCCCTGGACTCAAACCAAACGCGCGAACCACTGCGCTAATGATCCGCTCTTAAAGATAACATGTTATCAATCATCATTTTAATTGACATTAGATAAATACAATAAACAAAATAGTGCTATTAACACCTTCGGTCATTTGCAGTCGTTAATCCCCTGTCCCGCGCAGCAAATTGATGCCTGTTATCAGCGAAGCCATAACTTGAGGCGACACAAAAATGTTTGGAGCGACGAGACTAAAATATAACGGCGGCTAGTCGAAATATTGGGGCGGCGGCCGCCGCCCCTGCCGCCCCATTGACTACGCCTATGTATTGTATGCTGTGATATTAATAAGGATAAACATCTGAAATAAAAAAAGCCAAAAATGACAAAAATAATTGATTTGATGATTAAAAACATTAAGAAAAAGAGAAAAAAAAACTGAAAATCAGTTAAAAATTCTCAGTAATATGTGAATAATATACTCAACAAAAAAAGAAACCTGACACTGTAACTTTGAATAAGTATGAGGTGCATATTCAAAATCTATATATTTTTGCACCATCCAAAAGAAAATAACCACTGAATCACTTGTTTCATGCACCAAAAATATCAAAATGCATAATTAAGTTCAAAACATGCACAATTTTTATTACATACCACAATTCAATTAGCTTTTAATCTGATTCCAGGAAAATACACCAAATATAAAGTGTTAGGTTTCTATTTTTGTTGAGTATATATATCATCTTTTATGTTTATATTATAGAAATGCATATTATAAATTGTGGTATTATTTTATTTCACGGTGCTTAATTTTCGACGCCAACGAAAACTTTACGCTGACATAAACTAGATTCGCTCAGTAGTATTATCCACATAGTATAAGAAGTCATGTGGTTAATATTCGCTGGTATTTGATTGTGTGCACATCCAAGCGACTATTAAGCCCACGCGAAGTAAAATGATACTTCAGTATACATGAACTCCACAAAAAATAATTCAGTGTCATACGAAATGTGTTACTCGGCTCTAGACAAAACATATTTTTTACATAAAAATGTTAACGTAAATCATAGCTGAAACTGTATTACGAAAGATTAAAGTAGTGAAATATGCAAACCACGAGCGACCACAAATAAAAGACACCGATTCCCTGCACGTCATTATCTTTAGTTTGATAAGAGTATAAATTTTAACTGATAAGAGCAGTTTATACTACCATGCAGTACTTGGTCAGAAAAACCCGCACTAGGCTAAGATACATGAAGTACTTTCAAGTAATAAACATCTGTTTTAATTAGTTTTATGTTGGAAAATAGTTTTAGGGGTTTGCGGAATGGAGTGACAGTACTATAAGACAAGATGAGAAAAGACAAAGCTGAACCAACATCAGTTCATGTTATCATGAGTCATGAATCAAGGTATTTATACAGCTTTTCATGTTGTTTTTTTTACAATTAATATCATATGTATCATATGAAATGAAAAGAACATTCGGCTTACTGTGTCATCTACAACTGCGGACAGAAGAACAACAAGCCCATATGGTAAATAATTATGATAGTATTGATGTAAATCTCATTTTGATGAAATGTTAACAATAGTAACGAAGTAAACACAGTAATTTCTAAATGACTTGTGCTTACCCCGTACATTAAACGATGTTTTATAAATTTGTTTCTAGATTCATGCAATTAATTTATGTTCTGGAATCTCTTTTCGTAATCTTCATCGGAGGGGACTATAGGTTTACCTCCCGGTGTGTCTCCCCGTCCGCAACAAATCTAAATCAAATCACCTTTATCAACTCTAGTCTTCACCGTTATTAAATGTTTTAAAAAATGCTCCAAATGAATCACGATGAATGTTTGATGAATATCTAAATGAATCCACTTTGATACAGAACAGAACAAATGTAAATCGTTCTCATAAAAAATGATGCGTTGAAGAAAAAAATTTATAAAGAGAAACAAAATGTTATGATGTGATTTGTAGTTTACTGGCTAATGACGCACACTTTCGCCACGTGTAACACACCAATTAAATTAGTCGAAATGGTGTCTAATTATTGGCACTACTCTTATTAATGAGCATGATAAGCACGGTAGGATGATATTATTATGTAAATATAACAGCATTTATTCAACTATTGCCAATAAGATTTTAACTATATTTTTCATGCGGTCTTCACTAACCGTTTTGATAGTATTTATTCTTATTTCCTCAAATATTGTAAAGATAACAAATTGCAGCAAGTTAAATGATTAACTGTCTTTTTTCAGGTTCACTTCAATATGTCGGACATACCAACCAGGATGTAGAGATTCTGGTTTTATTAAAACGGTAGATATTCTACGCAGAAGTGACGCTGGTACTTGTTAAAGTACTGCAGGAATACCATAACAAAACAACTCAGAGGTCAAAAGGATATAAAGGAAACAAACAATAAACGAATTATTTTAGAATACAAAAGGAACTTACGATAGACATTGAAAAAGATTACAGTGTACAAGGAGCAATTTAGAACCTTAAACCCTTATATTATTTTACCATCGTTACTTAAATTAAATATAGAAGTTTTGGAAAGAAAATTGAAGATATACCTGTTTAAGAACCGTCATCGTCGACTGGTGAGATAGGTACTTGACATAATAATACAAGAACTTAAGCAATTTTCTTAAATGCAAGAACGAATGGAAAAATGAATTTAATTGCATAAGTCTTATTGAAGAAATGTAATAAGCTGAGGGTATAAAGAAGCTTGGTTGGTACTGCTTAAAAGTTAGTTTGATTCTCGCATGATGTGTTTGTGCAAAATATGTTATGCTTATAAATATTGTTTGACCCTGAATTATTTACTATTAAGGACTACTTTCATGAACATCATATTGAGAAAATACTAATTTCATATTTTATTCTGTATTTATCTCAGTTATTATGGTGTAGAAAGTGTATAAAATCTTGTGTACATACATGAAAACCATAATGAGTCACCTGTTGTAGACGATATTGATGACCAATACACTTAAATGCTACAGTAGTTAAGTTCTGTCATTATTTGTGATTCGTTTTTGGAAGATTCTCTTCACACATCTATGGATCATTCCGACAAATGTGTGAATCGTTGCCTTTCATAAATTTCATTTGGGAATGTTATAGGAATGAAATGATTCTGTAAAACACATGGCTTTAAGTCGACTAAAAGAAGTTTTCTAAGCATAATCTTTATTTATGGAAATATATTTTAAGTAAACAAGTATGATCATACAAACGTATATTTTACAGACTTGTATTCTTGTAGTTCTTTAAATTAATGAACCATTAAATTTACGTTTTTGTCCTTATTAAAATTAGATAAATGACGTAGATTTCTTAGATTTATTTATTTTACTGTACTTTTTTAATTTTTTGATGTTTATGTTAGACGTTAATTAAGTCTTCATATCGACAATTATTGAACGAAAAGCTATACAAATACATTGTTGTGCTCATAATTTATGTTTGAACGACCAAAATAATTCAACTTTTAATGATCTTACGACGTTGTTCCATAATTTATATTATTTTGATATTTTTAATTGAATTGTTTGCTGAAAAAATGTTCTGCACATTTCGGTAAAGGTTACAGCTGAAATTTCTGCTGGAAAGTGCAATAAACTTTTTGCACCAGCTTGTATTTCGATAAATTTTCTGGCAGAAATTTCTGCTGGAAAATGCAATAAACTTTTTGCACCAGCTTGCATTTCGATAAATTTTCTGTCAGAAATTTCTGCTGGAAAGTTCAAAGCATTTTTTCCACCACATTTGTTTCGGTAAAATTTCCAGCAGAAATTTCTGATAGAAATATAAAGATATTGCAATTTGAACAGATATTACTGCTATGAGAGTGAAATTATATAGAATCAAGGGTTATTATTAATTTCCACTGTTCCTATATTCTTTATTTTGGACCTTTAAGAGATTTTCAGCAGAAATTTCTTCTGAAATGATCAACATCCACTACATTCATAGAGC
>JAZAYU010001234.1:0-70513 GCA_038501625.1 Corbicula japonica | reverse complement strand
AATATATTATTCTATATTTTTTCTAATAAAGTGTTTTTGTGTGTTCCGTTTGTTGTAATTGAGTGTTTGCACAGAATCTCGTATGCATTTATAAAAGATTTGTAAACACATCTCTGTAGCATATTTCACTTTTGAGCTGTACATTTATGAAACGATTATCGTCTCTTTTAAGTAAGAGCAAGTTTTGCGCGAATACCATTGCAGTTCATCATCAGTCCATAACAGTGGTTTCAATGTTCTTTATATATACCATCCGCTTTCCAAGCTTAACATGGCAGTTTCCGATATCCTTACTTCAAGTAATGGTCAGTTTGATATAAGGGATGATTATGCTGCGGTATAAACAAAGGAGTGAACGAAAGTCATTATATTAATAATACATTTATAATATAATGTATACATGTGCCCTATCACCGTATGATTGTTTTGATTCAAATGCAATCTCAGCTGCAGTGTTTCACTACTTAATATAAGATCTTGTTTCGGGATTGTTAAGTTAACAGTTAAACATAAATAATAACAGGTACTTGATGAACAGGTATATAATAAACAATCCCCATCCGCTTCTAAAAGTTTTACGACGTCGTCTCCAAAAGACGTACTCTAAAAAGGTGAAATATGCATATCAGGAATCGCCACATTCAGAAAAAACAGCCTCCTCACACAGTCAAGAAGAAGAGAGGGAGGGAGCATGGTTAATAAAATGATCAGTTTCAAAAGAGACACCACTAACAATTAACAAAAAAGAGAACCCGAGGGGTTACCGCCTTGGAACGGTCAGTGGCAAATCAAATTGCCACTGGGGGTTTAAACCAGGTTCTAGGGTGCACCAACCTCACACTTGCTCCAACAGGTTCTCATATCACAAAACAAATACAAGTCTTGGTGAAACAACTCCAACCCACTTATCGGCTCAACAATGTTGCATGCAAAAGCACACAAACATATACAACATAAGAACCTAATAGCATTGCAAAGCCAAAGGGTGGGTACTCAATGATCTTACCGAGACCAGAGCTCCTGGACCATAACTTCTGAATGGAACATGTAAGAGCAAAACCCCACCTTTATGCATAACAACATATCAGGCCAAGCATTGTGGTAAAGTTTCATCAAATTCCCAGCAGAGGTGTAGGAGGAGTTGCGTTCACAAAATATATTCCTATTTAAACTAATGTAAATGGCATTATCAAAGGGCCATAACTTCTGAACAGAACATGTAAGAGCAAAACCCCACCTTTATGCACAACAACATATCAGGCCAAGCATTGTGGTCAAGTTTCATTAAATTCCCACCAGTAGTGTAAGAGGAGTTGCGTTCACGAGAATATCGGACGGACTGACGGACAGGAGCAACTCTTAATGCCCTTCGACATTTGATGGCGGGGGCATAAAAGGAAGTATAACAATCATATTTTATATCTTATATGGATATTTAATCCAATATCTATAATATATTCACATTACACCTACATAACTCAAAATTAAATTGTAATATTCGTTAAAAAGTCAACTTGACTTCTAGCCTTTGAACAAGTTCTCTTCGTTTTGAACAAGCAAACGTTTTGTTTTTCAAGAGTAAGGACCGTCGGTACCACTTCTACATGTTCAAGTTTTGAAAAGCAATGTCAAAATGAAATAGGACAAGACGCTTTATCCCTGAATGATGTTTTTTTTATTGTTATCGTTCAACATTTCCATCTTGTTTCGATATCGTACACGTATGTCTCGGACAAGCAGCATTCTTATTATCGGATAAAAATATCAAGTCACAATGAACCTGATATGACATACTCTGTTTCAAACTCATAAAATTGACTGCCGCCAACGTAGGCAACTATTAAAACAATCGATTAATAATTATAAAAATTAATTATAAAACGGCTTTAGACTGCCCATGGCACCTAGCCCAGAAAAAAATACTGTAACAGTTTGTCTCTTTTTCTTGTTACCTTAAATTGCGTCTTCGGTTGTCCTATTTTACAGTTGAATAAGCATTTCGCTGTGATAATTGCCTGAATATTTATTTTCTTTTTATCTCACATTTAGAATGGTATTTTTGTAAAAATCACGCTTTTCTCCTAGTAAAGAGTTTTCCTGCATATGTTTATAAATTTGTATGTTAATTTCTGCCAAGTTTTTAATAATTTTTATTGTTTTGGTCATTTTCATTCAGACATAGGTCATGTCAAACATGTTCAAGACCAACTGGAAGACATTTATGCTTATGCATTGTATTGGCTGAAATCATTTAACTTGATACACTGTATATCACCTTAATCATTCAACAGCTGATTCTAATTCATTGATCAACATAGAGTTTAAGCTTTTATTTTTAAAACGTTTTCTTAAAACCTAATAACTCTTTTCATCGGTGGCTGTGAGGCAGAGACTGAAGTGCTAGAGTTCGCCATAATGTAGCATTACGAGTGTATGTTGTATTGCTCATGAAAAAGAAATGCACAGAAGAAACTGTGTCTTGGTTCGGTTTAAAACTGATGCTACATGTACATGAATGTGACTGTGTTACAGTACATTTATAATTTATAAAAACACAATTATAAAATAAAATAGCCTTTCTATAGAGTGGATGAACTGATTAGTTTATAAATTGGCTGGTGAATTTATAGTAAGTATTTTTCTGTAGTTTTCATATTAATTAACTGTTTGAGGATTAATATTTTATCTATTGTTGATATTGAAAGTTTTTAAATGTGTATAAAGGTGCACACACACCTTTTGATTCTCCGTACTTTCTAAATCCACTGGTAAAAGCCTTGTTGATCCCCAGCAACTAAAAATTTAAAGTATTATATGCATATCCGGAATCGCCACACTCTAAAAACACAGCCTCCCCACTCAGCGAAAAAGAAGAGAGGAAGAGAGAGAGAGCATGTATGATATAAGTATGTCAATTCAAATAGGACGCCACAAACAATTAACGAACTAGAGAACCTTTGGGTATTCCGCCTTGGAACGGTCAGTGGCAAAACAAATTGCCACTGGTGGTATAAACCAGGTTCTATGGTGCACCAACCTCACACTTGCCCCAAAAGGTTCTCGTATCACAAAACAAGTACAAGTTGTCTCTAAGAAACCTAATTCTTTATTATTTTAAGTTTGAATAACTGAGATGAAAAATTACATAAATTTACATTTCGTCATTATGTTGGATTTTCATCACACAACACCTGTTTAAGAAATTGTGTTGTTAGACTTTTCTAGGTTGAAACAAATTAAATTCAATTCCCATAGGGCCCAATGTTAATTCCCAATATTCATTGTACATCAAACATGATTTCTATCATCTAAATTCCTAGACAACCATAAATTGTTGTGAAGATCTTCATTTCATCTATAATTCAAAAACACACAGGATATTGGGGGTCGATTTGCTTGCAAGAAAATTACTGATCTTTAACCGAACAGACCCTTTTTAAACGCGGTATCGCAAATACTTTGCCAAAATATACCTTGGCTGTTCCGGAACTAGTCCGCCTCTATCAAACAAGATATAAGCCACAAACAGGCCGACCGCAAACAGGCATATTTCTAAGGGTTATGAGGACCCTATAAGAAGAGAAAAATCGCATATATTCATACGGACATCATTTGAATAGACCACGAAGGGATACGGCGTGATTTGGTGTTATGCTACCTTCTGAAACTCGGTCAGTTCAACATAATCTTGTTTCAAACGTGTACCACGTGCTAGCTTTATTCAGTTTAACAGGTCAAAAAGAGTGTCAAATTTTAGCTCAGCTACACCAATATCAAAATCACATACATTGATAAGGAAAAAATGCCTAGCCCATGGGAGGCAGAGAGAAACCAACCAACTGGAATTCTCAAAGCTGGCGTAACTTTTGTAGACGTCAGTGGAAAGTTTAACATTGCAGGAGAAACAAAATTCATGAATTAGAGGGTCGTTTCAGAAGACTGATAATATTTGTAATTATCCTAGGTAAGGCAGACCAAGAGCAATTAGCCAGCGGGACGATCCTGTCATTTTCTAACCTCAATATAGTAGCAGCTAAAGGCCGGAAACGTTGATAGAGCGTGAGTTCAGTGTTACTCCACAAACAATACGCAATAGGTTGCGGAACCAGACTTGTAAGGTAACAGCATGTGGCTCTTATACAGGAAGTGTTATTACGTTATGCCATCGCAGACGTGTTTATTCTGGGCTCTTTAGAATCGTCTGGAGTGGAACGACGAACGGAACAATGTTCAATCGCAGTTTCGTTGCTGAATGACAGCGAGTTTACCACCGCCATGGTTAAAGATTAAAAACATGCGAAGCCATCCAATCCGGTGTTCAGTCAAATGCCATGATAGGATTACACAGGCATTTCTTATAGCTAGAGGTGACCATGATCGACTTAAATCTTTTAAGTAAAATGAACAGAAAATGCAAATAATTATGAATATTAATTAAATCGAAAACAACTTTTGTTCACCATCAATCAAGTTGAGAATTTTCAGTTCGCACACTCCCGTGACGATGGGAGTTCGCTCCCAGCTAGAGGCACTTGAATTAACCCGTTACCGATGTCATGCAGTGATTGTTACGTATATCAGGGCTATCCGATCAACTTTTTGGGGGGTTGTCCCGGTTAGCTCAATTGGTTGCGTCTTAGGAATTGCAGGGCAAGGCGCTGTCGCCGTGACGGTGCAGGATCGCTCCCAGCTAGAGGCACTACAATAAACGCGAACGGCTAAAACGCTAGTCTCCTGCAAAAGGCATAAAATGTACAGCTAAGTTCAAAACACATTCATTGTTTATTTCCAACCACAATTTAAAAAAACTCGTCAATCTGATTCCGGGACAATATGTCAAATATGAAGTGTCAGATTTTTTGTCAAATATAGTTGGAGGAATTTTTATAGACTTTCTTCTGAGATTTGTTTTATGCAAATACACGTTCAGTTCAGTGACCGGTTACTATTTTTTAAAACAAAACCTCAACTGACTTAGCAAATCAAATAATGTGGTATCTTATATTCATTTGAGGTTATTTTCAACATTGCTTAAATGGCATGTGCTGATCATCATGCAAATCGATTATTGAAGATTAAGTACTTGTCTATCATGTTTTCAAATCGAGGGCCTAGCGCGAAACTATCGTATCTGCGTTTTGTAAAATTGTTCAGGAGAAAGAAACTAAGCTATTTTATTTGAATGGAAAATACTTTCTTTTTTGAAAAACTTAAAATAGAGCATTATGAACCAATCTGATCACATGACTGATACTTAAAATATAATTTAAAAATCAGTTCTCATTAAATTTGAAAATATGTCATATACAATAAGTCCACGCTGAATTTGCCATAAACTGAGAAAAAAACCTCAGCGTGAAACTATCGCATCTGCATGTTTTCTCTTTATAAAGAATGATCATTTTCTGAATATATTCAGAATGTATATATTGTTTTTGTTTAAAGAAGATAAATATTTGCTATTGATTTTGTTATATGTTTATCTTTTATTTGCTCAGCGCGAAACTATCGTATCTGCACACCTCAGTGAACATATTAATATCGAGCTCTAGCTCGGGTCGCGAAGCGACCCGAGCGTTAAGCTCGTCTTAAGGTCGCAGGAATGCCCATTCATTAAGGAGAAAAAAAGGTTGTCCACTTCGTTTGCGCTGGTTTCCTGTTGTGCACAGCATAAGGCAATGTAAACACGGATAAACACCTGACCGGTAAAAACTTACGGCAAAGTATTGTTTTAACAAATTTTGTTATTGACTTTATTTTTATAAATTGCTAATGGCAAAATATCTTTAAAAATTAAAAATTATTATGCGGTAGCATTGTTATCGGACTAGCATTTTGGAAAGCTAAAAAACTAAATCGTCTGTTTAGAGAGTAGGTTGTCGTTCGTTGTAACCAATAGCAATACTAGCAATCGGCCATTTTGAGAAATTAGACTGAAGAAGTCAAGTTGAAAACTACTGAATGGTAGCTTGTCAGTGGATTATTAGGCCTTTAAATTCAAAGGAGCATAAGGCCCATCGACGGAACAATCAGATGCATGGAGTTTTTCTTGAAAACAATATGTAAGGCTGGTGAGAACCAACTTTTATGTGAAGTTGAATTGTGAACTGGACCTCGCAATGTCACTCAGTCGTGCATCGTGAGACACACTGAGCTTAGCGTAGACCAGCGCCACAATTCAGTTTTGTATAAGAGTTTTTTGTCACTGGTCATGTTCGTCATTCAGACATGTGAGCTCATGGCAGTCGAAGATATTGTTTGATAGAGTACTGAACACGAGGTATGAGATTTATTCTATTTATTCTTATAAAACACATGGCACAAGAGCAAATCTACACCACAGGGCGTTGCAGACTGACCCTGTTTTCTAAAAAACAAAAGAAACTTGCCGCTGCCCCTACCCCCTAAAAATGAGGGTCTACACTGGGTCTACACGTCATAAACATAATGTTTATTGTTTTGGTTGATGGATTGGGATCGTTATCAGTCTATTCACACCAAATTTATGATCAAATACCATGGAATTGGTATATGGATTACAGTCAATAGGCCACAAACATGTCAAATGAGACACACTTTATTTTGAAAAAGCTCAAACAGGCCTCAAAAATAGGCCACATTTTTATTTTATTTATAAAGTTTTTAGCAACTTTGTGTTAATATTTTCTATGTCAGTTTATGATGTTTTATAAAATATTTTTCATGAACAAGTTGCTTCATAGTTTGGACATTTTGTACAAAGCAACATGTACTTTTTCCGGATTTTTGTCCAAGACTATCATGACTAAACAGGTGGGAAAACAATTAACAAAATGTTGCATCAAAAGAAAAGACATCATTTATATGTCAATATGCTCTTTTGATCAATGACCTTAGTCTACAAAAGTCACTCTGTCTACACTAGCACAGAATCAAATATTGATGGTTGCAACATAAGCTGTGTATTTTGCATTGTCCAACATGGAAATTGGTTTAGAAATAAATTTATTTATTTATTAAATATGACACCTTTGACTGCATTAGCACCTCTGACTTTTACTGCAAGTGATGTAAATTGTGATCTTATATACCGGTAACAGTGTGACGCCCAGACAAAACT
The DNA here is from genome assembly GCA_038501625.1 of Corbicula japonica. Classification (NCBI taxonomy): domain Eukaryota; kingdom Metazoa; phylum Mollusca; class Bivalvia; order Venerida; family Cyrenidae; genus Corbicula; species Corbicula japonica. The sequence goes on along the minus strand of JAZAYU010001234.1, from coordinate 63,414 downwards.
GATTGAATCAACAGCTTGGGTAGGTGTAGAGAAGAGATTATGACTGTAACATAAATTACTTTACTTTATGATGACAGTCCAATTTTTTAAGCAAAAATGACAATCAGATGATGTTTTAATTTGTTCTTGGGTTTCAGGATGACAAGCACAATTTTAGATATCAATTAAGCAATGATACTATTTTTTAAAAGCTTGTGTAAATCAAAAATCAAAACTAACTCTTTACAGTGATTGCCATATACAATAGACTTACAAGTACTGCCTGAATTGACTTGTGGCCTATTTGAAATGGTACCTCCAGAAACAATTTATGTTTTTTTTTTATATTTTGGCCAAATACATGACAGATTGTCCTAAATGTATGAAATTTCAGGTTTTGTAAATTGTATAGACAATAATTTTCTCAAAGTAACTACTGAGTATTACCTTTTTAATTTTAATACACAGAACTGTAGTATGAGATTTTAAATAAAAGGTAAATTTACCCTTTTACTCTACAGACATGCCTATTTACCCGTGTGAGACCGGTTTAGATCCAGATTAACTGGCACATCTAATCAGGATCTGCACTGTTCACTTTTTGGTCAGAAATAACCTAATGATTTAAACAAGTGAACATTGCAGATCCTGATCAGACATCATGGATGTGCTGGCTGATCTGAATCTACATGTACACAGTTTTTCCATGTCATAAAGGTGTTTACATGGAGGAAAGGGTTAATCTCCAATATATTATTATCAGTTGGGACCAAAAAGTTTGACCAGAAAGCAGAATACATGTGTACCAAGAATAGCATCAAATATCAAGTTAATGCTCATTTTGGGAATTAAAAGTGTTCTATTATTACCATATTTTCTGTCATGTGCACATTTCAACATGATTTCATAATCAAAATATGTATGTGAGGTACATGTATAATCAAATACAATGTAAACATTGCCAAATTACCTTTGTCTAATAATAGAGCGTATATTCACGCTGAAAAGTTTTATTATCTCGGAAATAAATTCAACAACATAGTAACCATGCACAACTGTTTAATATTTGGCATAATATGGCCTGGCAGTCGACAATAATCATCAATGTTCAAGTTTGATCAAAGTTCAATGTTAAGTTTATCAATAATCAATAAAATGTTAATCAAATAATTAATCAATCAAATCAATAATCAATTATCATCAATCAAATCAATTATCAATAATAATAAAATAATCATTTAATTATTAAATGTCAATTAAATCAAATACCAATCAAACGTCAATAAAACCAATTATCAATTAAATAAATAATCAATCAAATGTTAATCAATCCAATTTTCATGGATTAAGTGTCAAAAATTTTCTGCATTCATCAATAATGTATTGTAATCAACATGTCAATGTCGTAGGGACCAACTGTACAAACGGAAACGAATTCATTGTATATCTGTTGGAGATTCCAAACAGTATATATGGAAATAAGTGCAGAGACAATTATAACAAATTATAATTTATCACTGAAGATAAGTTCAAATTTGAAGTTCATATTCAGTCATGGATGAAGTGTCAAAAATTTCTGCTTTTGCTTTCATCATAATTTGTATTATAATTATTATTAATATTAGTCTTTCGTGATGACTAACCGGGAAATTGTCCATGAACATGACGAACAAGCATCAAACTTTCTGTCGACTGCCTGACGTGGTGTGGTGTCGACCGCCTGACGTGATGGGAGTCTTAACACACAAGAAGAACCGAAGAAACCAGATTGGCTTGATACGGGTGTCGCTGATTTTGTGAATTGTCTATTTTCCATTAGCGTGACGAAAAAGTCTATTATGCTTAGCATATAACATTTTGCCGACCGCCTGACGTGATGGGTTGGGGTCTTAACACACGACAAGAACCGGAGAAACCAGATTGGTTTGATACGGGTGTCGCTGATTTTGTGAATTGTCAATTTTTCCATGAACATGACGAAAAGCCTATTATGCACAGCGTCCAATATACTGTCGACTCTCTGACGTGGTGTGGTGTCGACCGCCTGACATGATGGGGAACGTAACACAAAACAGGAACCAGAAACCTAGGTTGGCTTGATACAGGAGACGCCGATTTTGTGAATCTGAAAAATACAGAAAAAAGGAGAGCAGACACGTTCACTCAAAAAATGAATTAAGGATGGGTGGGTGGGTGCCGTTTTTGTTTCTAGCTTACATGTGCTGATGACGTCAAAGAATACGTCATCAAAAGATAACTCCAAATGTATTACTAAATCATTCATCATGATTTATGTCCCTTTGATTAAGCATCAAAATTAATTTATTCCTTCTATAAATGTCATTATCGTCTATAGCCGATAATGCTTTTTATCTCGGAAATAAATTCAACAACATAGTAACCATGCACAACTGTTTAATATTTGGCATGATATGGCCTGGCAGTCGACAATAATCATCAATGTTCAAGTTTGATCAAAGTTCAATGTTAAGTTTATCAATAATCAATAAAATGTTAATCCAATAATTAATCAATCAAATCAATAATCAATTATCATCAATCAAATCAATTATCATCAATCAGATCAATTATCAATCAAATCAATTATCAATTAAATGTCAATTAAATCAAATACCAATCAAACGTCAATAAACTCAATTATCAATAAAATAAATAATCAATCAAATGTTATTCAATCCAATTTTCATGGATTAAGTGTCAAAAAATGTCTGCCAATGAGCGCCATTTGCGCTCACGCCAACAATACAAATTGTTAACATGACTTTCAAAATGGTGTTCGCATGCCAGAAATTTAAATAAACTTTCAGTACTGCCAGGCCTAATAAACAATTAATATGGTCGGGTACATGTATAGAATTCGGGCTCGTTTGAAATGATTCTAGAGATTAAATGGTTAACAAAAATATGTCATTTCGAAAAGCGACAAATGTACACCGTCGGGTAAAAAACAGACCACTGGAATGCAAATTTGTCGTTTGAAATCCGGGTGTTTGGCCTTATACTCAAAACCAATCATTTATCCATCAAAGGTCAATCACAACAGTTATCAGTCAATCAATCACCTTAACAAACAATCCATCAATATTGACTTGAAATTTCCAAGTCCAAAGCCGCAAGTACCAACTGTACATTCCACAGAATTAAACTTAAATCAATCAATCATCACTCATTAAATCAGTCAGTAAATCAATATTGACTTGTGTTTAGCAAGTCAAACTTCTTAAGTAGCAATTTTTACAAACGGCAAAGATTTAACCTTAAATAAATCAGTGATCGTTCAATCAATAAAATATCAAATCAAATCAATCAAAATTAACTTGCAATCGAGTCTATTATCGTAAGTACCAATTGTACAAACGACAAAATAAAATAAACTAAAATCAATCAATTGTCAATCAATCAATCAATTCAATTCAATCAATTTTGACTTATAATCCACAAGTCAAAGCCGTAAGTATCAATTGTACAAACGACAAAAAATGAAACTGTTGGTGATTCCAAACATAATAAATAAATCAAATCAAATCATATCAAATTAAATCAAATCAAACCAAATATCAAATCAATCAACAATGACTTGTGATCAACAAGTCCATGGTCGTAAGTACCAAATTTTTCAAACGACAAAATAAATAAATAAAATAAATAAAATAAATCCAAATCAATAATTATCAATCAATAAATCAATCAATTCAATCAATATTGACTTGTAATCCGCAAGTCCAAGGCCGTAAGTACCAATTGTACAAACGACAAAAATAAAACTGTTGGTGATTCCAAACAGTAATAAATAAATCAAATCATATCAAATTAAATCAAAACAAACCAAATATAAAATGAAATCAAATCAATCAATATTGTCTTGTCATCAAGAAGTTCAGGGTCGTTAGTACCAATTGTACAAACGACAAAAATAAATAAATAAAATTAAATCAATCAATCAGTCATCAATCAATCAATCAAATCATTACTGACTTGTAATCAACAAGTCTAAGGCCGTAGGTACCAATTGTACTAACGACAAAATAAAACTGTTGGTGATTCGAAATATTATTAATCTAATCAAATTAAATTTAATCAAACCAAATCAAATCAAATATGATCAAAACAAATCAATTCATATTAACTTGTTATCAACAAGTTTATGGCCGTAAGTACCAATTGTACAAACGACACAAAAATAAACTAAAACAATCAAATATTGATCATTCATTCATTCAAATCAAATAAAATAAAATAAAACGATAGTTAATGGTGACTAAACATATCATTATATATATATTGTTTAAAGCGACGTGCCTCATAATTTGACTAAGTCACTAAGTGCCGCACTCTCTGTATATTCTTAAAAATCATATGTCTATGGCATTATATATTGTATTTTTATGCCTTTTATCTTATTGTTAAAAAGGGGTGATTTTTAACGGGTTATTTACTTCGTCTTCATTTATGTCCAAAATGCCTGCGGAACTAGCCGTGCATCCGCATCGAGGGCCAATTGACGAAAAGTTTCTCATTGCATCAAATTATTAACACCTGAAACATGTACAGCCTTAATATGAAAACAAAACTGCAATGACCAAATACTGATAGACGAAAGCGTTATAAGGTTTATAACTCGCTCCGGATTTCGAGATAACTATCTGTACAAAGCCCACGCTTTCTCTATTAAAAACATATTTTAGTTGGCAAAAACTTTCCTTCTAATAATGATATTCCAATCCCATTGGTGCCTTTCTGTTATTTCTGACAGAATCTTACTGTGCTAAATATCTGCAGCTACTGCAGGAAGGACCAAGGTCCCTAAAAGTATACACCACAGCCAAAGTAGAAGTAACCTGCACTCTCATTAAAAAACTGAAGGTCGCTGTTAGTCAGCAATTGGTATTCTTCTAACATAACAAAACATCGTATATCGAGTGAGAAACAGCCTCCTCATTTCGATGTTGATATATTTTTTTATAATCTACCCTAAAGTACACGTAATTTATTTTATCAATGGAATTCAAATCTCCCTTAACTTAGACGTATTCCAGACACAAAGGCTCAGCAGGGAACTCATCTAAAAAGCAAAAACATCCATCTTGAACTATTGCCATATAAATTACCAGTGACATAAAAATCATCCAAAAATCATCCAAAATTGACCAATCTTTTTTCTTCCAGTTATGATTGGAATAGCCATTTCAAGAAATTTAGAAAACGTTTTAAAAATTGAGCAACTTGAACTGAAGAAATGTTCATTGAGATGCACTTATCAATAAAATATAGGCCACCTTGCTGAACGCCTAATAAATCAATATCCCATAGGTGAATGGGATAACGCCTGAATATTTGTACCGCATCATCAAAATCTGAGTATTGAACCTTTGTCGATTCTGAGTAAATTAAAACATTTACACTAGTCGAACCTAATCTTACAGTGTAAGACCATCTGTAAATAAAGACGACCTGTTGATTAAGACCTCATATTATTTGTCCAATCAAGACTAAATTCACCTGCGAACAAAGAACACACGCCTTTTGCAAATTAAATGTATGGCGTTCGTGTAAATATTGTGAAACCGCCCGTGTGTTTTTGCGCTGACATAAAGGTGAAACATTTTTTTGCCAAACAGTCCTAACATATTTTCCACCTCAATCTCCAGAGTTTTAACTAACAATAGATACATGACCTTTAACAGTTTACAAATCTTACATTCAATCGGTGTTACATTCAATTCGTGCACTTGGCCTAGAGCATCCTGTAGGAAACCCGTTTTCAAAACCATTTTATTTTTAATTATTATTATTTTTTTAGAATCTTGTTTATCTATGGTACTGATCAAATTATCTTCTTATTGCATCGCCTTTACTTGGCATTTAACCTTTTACAAACCATGATATAATTGCCAGCGGATGCAGGAACATTTATTTAATATGCTAATATTTAAGGGAGAGAACCGCTTACAAAAAAAATGGGTGCGTGATTAAGGAAAAATTACGTCCCCTGATCCAGATGCACGAGCGTACATACACAAGCATCTTTATAAATAAAGTTTTATTAATAACAATAAGATGGACATTCAAATTTTACATGGCTAGCAGTAAAAACAGACATCAATTTATCTATTATACATGTCCGTCATTATTCGACCATGACCTTGAAGGCGCATTAGCCACGCGCAGACGGAATTGAATATCATACTGGTAACAACTGCCTAAAAATTCAATTGAGAACCCCCTCACATAATTAAATGTACATGTAGCATATTTTAAGATCTCCGAGGCCCTACTCTGGTGTTTTGTATGTTACATAATTTATAAATGCATCTGTCATCTAGGTCATGATGGATTCGAACCCCGGAACCTTGATTGTGAAGGCAAAAGCCTAAACCAGTGAACTATTGTCTTCAGAATTTAATAATAATAATAATAATAATAATAATAATAATAATAATACATATTAAAGGACCTTTCTCACCTGATATTAGGACCCCTTGGAACTTCATGTAGATTCTAAGTAGGAGTGGCCTCTGTCTGCAAGGGGGACCAGCACTTGCAGAACACCGAAGACTAGCGACTGCAACTTCATGTGTCGATGGAAAATAACAGCTGTGCCCCAAGCACGGTCAACTGAAAATGGCTGCGCCGAAATTCCCAAAGCTTGGCGAGGATTGCATCAACGTTTTCTGTGCGGCCGGCACCTACATCAAAGAGAAATTCGGCAATGGCCTCTGTGGCTTTATTCCGATCCATAGTCCTTCCGATCCACTGCACAGCCGGTGTCGAGGTTCTAGGCGTGGAGTTCCCAACGCTTTGACCTGCACTTGAGCATCGTTTGTGATCCACCAGTAATTCATTTTTCTGTCGATCGCAGCTTTTTTACGACCAAAACTGCTAAAAGTGCCAGTGTTCTTTCATTTCCTTACTCCCATACTCGCATTCTTGAGAAATTTCGCTGATGTAACTGGATATATTTGAGTCAGTAAATTTTAACTGTCGTTTTCGTTCCTAGCTTACATGTGCTGATGACGTCAAAGAATATGTTATCAAAACTCCAAATGTATTACAAAATCATTCATCATGATTTACGTCCATTTGTTTAAGCATCAAAATTAATTTATTCCTTCTATAAATGACATTATCGTCTATAGCCTGCTTATTATCTGCTTATTGATGCATTATGACATGAAACTCACTTATATCGGGTGTAATTTACGCTTATATTTTAAAACTGCAATGTAATAAAGGCTTAAATTAAACTGATATAAAATTTAATAAGACGTTATTTAAGATCTAAAATGATCACTTTAATTTCTTAATAACCATGGTGTTTGAACAATAAAATTAAACAAAAATCAAAACTGCAAATAAGAAAAATGTCACAGAAATGTAAATTCAGCGCGAGATGCGTTATAAGTGATGACTAATGAAAAACGGGAGCGGAAAGATCGTAATCGGAAGAATCGGTTTGAGCGTAAAGATCATTTGGAGCTCATTATCTGGAGTGGAAAAAATAGAACGCAATCGCATTCGAATCTGACCGCAATAGGAATGGAATCGGATTGGTTACAGATGACATTAGGATCGGAAGCGGACCAGATCGGAATCGGAAAAATTGTCAATTTCATAATTTTCAGTACTGTATACTATTTACTGAGCACACTGCTCATCACTGTCACGGTGAGGTGTATATCGGATAAGCAAGTTTGTTGTAACTGACTTTTCCTCCGCGTATTCAAGCGATTAAATGTAACGCTGTTTGTAACATACATGTACTATTCCAGTTTTTAAGAAGAAGTTGCAAGTAACATGGCACTAAGTACACCGTGGTTTTCTGTCTTTTCTCACTTCAAACTGATTTGGTCAAATTCAATGTATTTTATATATTTTTCTTCTTATGTTTTCTCAAATCTCCTTTAAAACCATTTTGTTTTAAGGATATCTGTGTAATATTCATACATACTGAAATAAGAATAATGTACTATGTCACCGGAAAAACCACTCAAATGTATCTGGAAGACAATGCTTAAATTTAATTGTGCATGAAATATCTGATCTTTCTTGTTTGCATTAAAAACCATTAAGCTAAACACAAGCACAAATCGACAGTTTGCAGAAAGACCCTCAATGTACTGAAAATCAACTTTTATATGATATGAGAGAATTTTATATGAAAATATAAACATGGCAAAATGCTAATAATATTTTCTGCATTACTCCCTCGAATTATTTAGTAAAAGTATAAACCTTTTTTGTTCAATTTTGTGTTTAACGTGATGATATCTATAATTATAAACGTCTTAGAAAACCACTAATCTTTGAATCAAAAATCATTTATTAATATTAGGCATATCGAAATAAGCCACATCTAGACAGAACAGTCTCTCCATACACCACACAAATAGAGGGAAAGAATGGCACGTATTTTATTGTATGATTAATACCAACACCCTTAAGGCTTACGAAAATATTAAGATTTTCATGGACAGTCGTGTTTATTTATTCGATTCATATAATAAAATTGCCCTTACTGTGTTCATTCGAATATCTCTAGTTGAATCACTGGTTTGAATCAATTTTATTAAATTTAAAAAGAATCGCAAATTTTCATTGTTTAAGTCATAACAGTTGATTTTCACATTATTGAAAATGACAATTTTATTCCTCATTTGAGAAAAAGATATAGACACTTTTGACAAAAGATCCTATTAAATACACCAAACAAATCTAGAATATAATTAATATTGCTTGTTAAATGAAAATTTCCGAACTAAGTCTTGTTAAAGCAATTAATCAGACCTTAATAATGTTAATAATTTGAATGTCTTTGTATTTTCCAGGAAAAGTTGTGGGCTACATTTTTCTTAGCGCAATACCTTATTTCGGAATCTGTTTCATCGTCCGATTCTACAAATGGAGAGGCTATAAAAATCCCGGTATGAACTTAACATGTATTGCATGAGTTATTTTTTGATCTTAAAATATACATCTACATGTATTAGGTCAATTAAGGACCCTGTCAAGATGACACAACTGCAAAAGCTAATATATGATTTCAACTGAAAGGTGCTGAAACAAATTGAATAAAATAAAAATATCTTAATTAAATTATCGTTTCAATCATTAAACGTGATTGCGGTTTGGCAGAAAATGTATATTTTTTGTATGCGGTTTTCGGATCACCTAAGCTAATGTAACAATAGAATTTGGGACTTGGTTAAACCCCCATCTATAATAAAAATCTTTGGTTGATGAACGCAAGCTAGCTCTGTCTATGGTCATTATATACTTAAATCTATTTTTGCAAACTACTCGCTCGATTTTAGTGTAAATCTTAAGATTAAAAAAATTAAGTTATTAATAGTCATACCGTTTGGCGTTTAGCTATAAAATAATGTCTCGGCCGTTTCGAGTGTACCAAGAATAGTTACAAGTCTTTATAAGAAATCCTTCTTATTTTCGTTTTCTGCATTTTAAGCCCCCTATTTGACATGTTTGAATCTACAAAAATGTAAGAAGTAAACGCCAAACATGTTTGTTGACGGTAAAGCCCGAATCTTCACGATATTAAGGGACCGTAACCGTAACAGTAAAAATACTAATGCATGTAACAGTATGACTTTGTTTTTAAGAGTTTTAATCTAATTTAATGATTTACCAACAGAAATTATTATCCGTACATGTATGATGAAATAGACTTTATCGTAGAGGACAAAGTTTAAATATTATACGATAAGCTTTGATATAAATGTATTACTTTCCTCTATTTGTAGTACCCAAAGAAAATAATTATCCGAACAGTAACGAGACATCAGGACGTTCTACAATTGAGCGCACAGCTAATGGAAATACTAGGTAAGTCATAAATACACCTTACATTACACAAGTCAAAAGTGATATTACGTCAGCACTGTCGAAATTTAACACAAACCTGCAATGCAATTTAATAATGTTAATAAAACTTATAAAGAATATATTAAACAAACATAACAAAACTGCACTTTAACCACGCTGTAATGTGAGGTGGATCAATACAGTACTGAAAATTATGAAATTGACAATTTTTCCGATTCCGATCCGGTCCGCTTCCGATCCTAATGTCATGTATAACGGATCCGATTCTATTCCCATTGCGGTCCAATTCCAACTCCAAAGGATCTGTACGCTTAAACCGATTCTTCCGATTCCGATCTTTTCGCTCCAGCTTTTCATTGGTCATTACTTATAACGCATCTCGCGCTGAATTTACATTTCTGTGACATTTCTCTTATTTGTAGTTTAGTTTAATTTCTGGTTACCAACAAAGTAAAGTGATCATTTTAGATCTAAATCGACGTGTTACTAAATTTTGCATCAGTTTCATGTAAGCGTTTATTACATTGCAGTTTTAAAATATAAGCGTAAATTACACCCGATATAAGTGAGATTCACGTTCATTTGAGATTATTAGGAACCCAGCTGGTTTGGCGTGAATCAGGTCAGTAAATGCCTTTGGTCCGTATAAATCAGTTAGGAGGTATTACATGTAAAACTTTTTAGCCTAAATTAACGCTCTACATGCAGAATAATCATATCGTTGAAGAGCTAAACAATTTTTCAGCATAAATGTACGCTGATTGAAGTTTTGAAAGACTTAATAAGACTATTCGTTCCGTTTTGCGTAATTTATGCTGTAACATAGAAGTAAAACTTGTGAAACATCGATAATAAACTTATTTAAATGTGAATATCGTGTTTATTTATTTGTTTTACACCGCTGTAATCAAAAGGGAAAAATAGTTTCTCTCTTAGTTTTGGACAGCGTTTATGGTTTATACTTCACTTAAAAATGTTTACGTTCAAACGTGTTTATTAGCATTAAATACATTTAAGTTGTGAATCTCCTTCCTAAATAAAATAATGCATTAACGCCATAATGTAGCACGGGTGAATGTACATGTTCGTTATTTCTTCCCTTGTGTAAGAAAAATTAATACGTATTTTCGCTAAAAGGGCACTTTATACAAAAAAGGTTCCGAAGTTAATTTCAATAATATCATGCGTGTGAATGGCAAACACACCATTTACTATTAAATGTTTTCAGTTTTATTTACCAAATTATTGTTAAATTAGTTTTTATTACTAGTGTTTGCTAGCAGAAAACTCAATTACATTATTGTCAAAAAATGCTTTCTTTAATGTCGTTAAAAGAATCGGAAGAAGCGATTCGGATCGTTACTATATATAACTGAAAAACTATAAATAGAAGCGATCCGATCCGGTCAAAACGCTTTGGTCTTTTCACTCAAAGCGATCCAAACGCTCAAAGCGATTCCGATCCGATCAAAACGCTCCGGTCTTTTCACTCCAAACGATCTAAACGTTCAAAGCGATTCCGATCCGGTAAAAATGCTCCGGTCTTTTCACTCTAAGCGATCCAAACGCTCAAAGGAATTCGTTTTGATTCCATTCCGTTTGCAAATCGATTACGCTTCCATTGCGCTCATAACGGGATCAATTTGCGGTCCGCTTCCCATCCGCTTCCGATCCGATTGTCAATTTCATGATTTTCAGTACTGTACCATTGAGTGAAAGCTAATATTTACGCTAATAATCATCATCGCATTTCTCAAAACGAAGAAAATCCTGTAAGGTAAATGTATTTTAAGATCGAATAAGTTGTAACATTATAATAATGACACTTGTATTCATTATCGTATTTTGAAAACGTCATATAAAACTTGTCATAACGAACTGACAACGTATAAACAGGCTTTTCTTTAAAAAGAGATAGTACATATATATTAAGATAATGAGTAAAGTTATATTATCTTAAGAAATGAAATCATACCCTGTATTGTAGCAAAATTCATAATTCTGGGAACGATGATGTGAACGTTTCTGAGCAGTCCAAGATAAGCTCAGAATCTGACAGGTACGAAAAATACGTATTACTTCAATATTCATAAAACTACACATACACGTAAGAAGCCGGTTGGCCTTTCGACAGAGTAAAAAAAATATCTATGAAAGCTTATATATTTGAATAAAAGGTAAAATATGCATATCAGGAATTGCCACATTCAGAAAAAAACAGCCTCGGCACACAGTTAAGTAGAAAAGAGAGAGAAAGTGAGAGCTGGTTAATAAAATGTTTAAAAAACAGTACATACAATAAACAAAATTGAGAACCCAAATTGCCACTGGGGGTTTAAACCAGGTTCTAGGGTGCACCAACCTCACACTTGCCTCCAACAGGTTCTCATGTACTTCCTTCTAGTTCTGACTGATTCCAAAAGAAATACATAATAAACACATAAATAACGCACAGCAACGCCATTTGTAAGAAAATGTCCGTCTCCTTAAATGCAGTTCTCTAAATCTACAAAATCAAGAACTAGCAATTTTTTATTAAATGTAGGAAGAGAAATGGTAAGTGTCAGACATGATGAAACCTTTTTTTTTAGGAGATATTGGTGGGTATGATTTTTAATAATAATGAGACACCTTGAGACTTTAATTGGATTCAAAAATATTTTGCGTTTATTTGATAATATATACAGTTAGTGACACATTAGAATAATTTTTATATAAAATATGTCTAAAATTAAAATAAAAATTAAAATAAAATCATTGATTAACTTAATATTACAACATTTATGTTAAGGGATTAACCTAGAATTGTTCACCCTGTGTACAAAGAAATCACTATTTGCTTTAAACATCTATGAGGTAGAGGACAAGTGGAACGATAAGGCTAGTTATGACAACGCCACCAACCATGACGATATCATACTGTAAGGATTTAACATTATTTTCTATTGTAAATCCAATCACAGTTATTTTTCTTTTCTTGTTGTGCTTCCAAAAAACAAACAGCGTCGATTTCCATCTTTGTATTGTAGAATGCGTTTTTAAGAGAACAAGTTTAGAATGAATTGTTTCAACCAGAATTTTATACAACTATATCTGGTGTACGCTTAAGTCGGATGGCAAAAAAGGACACATGTTTACAATTATAAAATAACAATATTTTATACGACTATAATATTATCAGGTGTTTGCTTAATTAAATGGTTTTATTCTCTGATTAACTGTCATCTAATTACATTAAAATCTTAAGTCATCTTCAAATTGCGAAAAAGGACACATGTTTACAATAACGTTGTTGCATGTTACTAACGTATAATTTTTAATTTCTTGTTGTGCTTCCTTAAAAATCAGCGTCAATTTTCATCTTTGTAAGCAGAATGCATTTAAAAGAACAAGTTAGAATGATATAATTATTGTTTTACCAGAATTTTAAACGACTATAATATTATCAGGTGTATGCTTAATTAAATGATTTCATTCTCTAATAAACTGTCATCTCATCACATCTATAGGTCTAAGTCAGATGGCGAAAAAGGACACATGATTACAATAACGTTGTTAAATGTTACTTAAGAAATAATCAATAGTTTCCGGTGAATTATCGCAGGTTATTACATGTGTTACTAAATATAGTAATAAAATTGTATGATGTCAAAACTTATTATCATGTCACCAGCCTCATTATCAAACCATGGCCCAGGGCTTAAAAGTGATAATGTGATAATGGCCCTGCCAAGTTTTGTCTGATTCCAATTATATTTGTTCTACAGGCGATCGTTTTTGTAAGAAATTAAAAAAAATGTCAAAATAATGATCATTTGCACATGCGCTTATGAGCTTATTATTGCATAAATAAACACTTTTTGTTAATTTTGTAAAAGAATTGACATCTTGTTGGCGTATGAATAAATCCGTCAGTGAGACAATCTTTGTAAAAAAAAGTCGGCCATTTTGTTTAAACTGATTTTGCTTTTATAATGTGCAAAGACAACTGAAATATCAAAAACATATGAGGGGTGTTTTTTTATAATTTGAAACAAAAAAAAAATCCAAAAACCATCAGGAACAGCCGACAAACCTGCTGTCATCCTTGAACAGCTGGTTTTCTGAAAGCTCTTATTTTACACTTTTTAGTTATCGACTTCCATAATGCTCGTGCATTTCGAAGACAGCAGCAGTTTTAAACCTAGGGAACTTTTATTCTGAAGAAAATCTGCGACAAGTCCTTTTTCCGGTTGTCCTTCCACACCTTCAAGCAATTTAAATCTGGTTGTGGCCAGAACTTGGAAGGCGCGTGCTAAATCGGCTAGGATTTCCCAAAGTGTCGTTCAGAACTGATTTACCTCCATGAAATTATGGTGGTCTTACGCGTTCTTGACTGATGTTGTGAATTTGTATTTTGTGGTTGCCAGTATTCTAGTAAATGATTGTGAGCAGCCAGTTTTCTGTCATTTTGAATATTTGTTTTACAAATAATTCAGTAAGTATTTATTGCATGTTTATTGCAAGTTTCTGAACAAACAATTCAATTATCAAGCCAGTAATGCCCCTATACGAATGTGCATACTTAGAAAAGTTGTTAAGTGTATTATATTAAAGTTGTCACATGGCGTTTTGCTACAAGGCCGATAACTACACAGCACCTCAGCACTTTTGATAAATCTTCACTAACCAATATCCGGGAATCATGCAAGCAAATATTACGAAAAACATTTCGTCTCTGAAGATATGCGCCATTTTAATGCTAGCAAAACAGCCAATCTTACCTTAGTTTACGATGGAAATGAGCTCTTTGTTTTCCATATAAACCTAGTGTAGTTAAAGGAATCGTTTCAAAAGATTTTTAGCTAATACTAAACATTTATTTATTGAGAAATAAACTGCATAATGTGCAATTATTAACATAAAAGTATCTAAATTTTTAAATATATTAATCATATTTTGCTTAATGCTTGAGTACCGATATTGCAATATTGCACATTGTGCCATTAAAAAATATTTACGACTTGCAGTAAACAAACAGCGATATACTCTTGTTTGACGTAGTCTCTTCTTCAGTATATATTACGTTTTTTCCAAGGCATGTGTGTATTCCAGTATGTGTACATTGGGCTTTGAACTGCTGTTTTAAACGCAGGAAAGTCAAATTTTGGACACTTTTGTTACTAAGCACACTTTCATATTGACTATTAAAATAATAGTTGAAACTTTAACGGAAAAGGTCACCCGTTGGTGACGGATCCCCTTCTATTTTACATGTTATATAAACTTCATCGTTCTCATTGACGGTCACATTGTCATTCTCATGGTCGTTGATAAATAATTCAATTACTCGTGATTTGTCTAAACAAACATAGGTAAACATCATCGAATATTTAGTGAAGATATTCTGTGAAATTTAAGACTTAAACACAGGCTATAAGTGTACAGAAACGATATATGCATATCATGAATTGCTAAATCTATTTCTACAGTAAAAATTAAAATAACCTGCAATCCCCATTTCCGTGATTGTAATTACTACGTTTTATGCAAATATCATAATATAACATTACATTATTGTTAATCAGAAATAGTTTGACAGCGGAATAATAAGAAAAGAAATGTGCATATCAGGAATGGACACATCTAGAAGATGGTTTTATGCAATTACGGGATAAAAATGTGAAATATGCATTTCAGGAATCGCCACATTCACAAAAACAGACTCCCCTCGCAGCGAAAAGGAAGAGAGGAAATGAGAGCAACTTGGTTATAAGTATGTCAATTCAAATTAGACGCCACAAACAATTAACGAAAAAGAGAAAAGATAATAGTATTATTAGGTGAAAAAACATGTTTTGTAATATAATAAGCGAGAGTGTTTTTTTTTCAAAAAAAGTCTTACATTGAACAAATATATTAAACGTTTCTCTATCGGTCCAGTTCTGTTGAATTTCGTCCGATGAAGTCATCGCATTTTGAACAGTACATCTGTATAATCCTCTGTGGTTTCTCGACGTGTTCGTTATATATAGTTGCTTACCGTTCCATGATCCACCCTTCCAGCTCCATGTTATATGTGTTACACTTGAATTACCGTCCGTGAAGTTACACATGTAATCAAGTTCTTCTCCCTCTAAAATAGTCTTGTCTTCAAATACGTCTATTTTGGTGGATCTGGTTTAGAATGATATAAAAGAAAATCATGACAACATTTTTCTAGAAGCCATTATAATTAATATTAGTCCGTTCAATTGTTTCTCGGTTGATAAAGGAACAAATTTACTAACACCCGCCCATCATCAATTGCTTACTTTATAATGAATATTTTGTTTCTTCTCTATGTGAATGAATGAGAAAGAGCTCAATTTCATTGGAATGGAATTTTAATTCCTTTTCAAGATTATTTCAGAACTAGATGTTTTATTATAAATTAATTCAAGGCATGCACCATTCACTTTCACGACAGGCACAAAATAAGTATAGTTTTCACTTGAATAGATTAAATTAAAAATAATAATTGAACAAGGATTTATAAAACGAAAAGTGTTATTGATATTTTTCCTAATTAGTATTATTCAAGGCATTGTTTTACGTCAGGCTCGAAATAGGTATTTCAGTTGAATAGATGAAATTAAAAAATACGTTTACACGGATTTATAAAACGAAAGGTGTTTTTTTTTCATAAAAAGGGGTCGTAACTCAATAAAAGAAATAATTCATGGTAATTTTCGGCTATGATTGCATGAAATGCTGTTTATAAAAAGGATCGTAAACTCATCTCAAGTCAACCATTAAAGGTTTAAATATAAAACTGACATCTAATGACATTTGATTTGTAAAGTCTTAAAAATGAAATAAGCATATCAGGAACTGTCACATTCAAAAGACAAAGCCTCTCCATACAGCCAAGAAGAAGATAATGAAAGAGATATATTTAATAAAATAGTTAGTTAGTCAAGAAGAAGACAGGAAGAGAACGCATAGGTAATAAAATGACCAATTTCAAAACAGTCACCACTATCAATTAACAAAATTGAGAACCCGAAAGGTTACTGGCTTGGAACGGTCAGTGGCAAAACAATTTGCAGGTTCTAGGATGCACCAACCTTACACTTGCCCCAACAGGTCTATTAAATAGAAATATCGAGTTTACAATTAGAAGTGAGTAAGTGCTTAATGTCATTGTATACATATTCCATCAATCATTATGTCATTGTCACAATTTTTTTCAAGAACTTCAGGCCCCGAGGTTATAAAACTTCTACTCATTCTCAGTTGAGAATCTACTCATACTCAACCTTTTATTCTCACTGGAGTAGGAGTAGAAATTTTGTGGTTATAAAACAGCGTGAGAATCTACTCAGCTGAGTACGCATTTTTTGATGACGTAGGCGACGCGCACCTGTTATTTACGTTTCGTCTGGTAAATAAACATGGCCGCCGAACTAGATTTGGGACAGGCGAAACCATTAAAGCCGAAATGGGGAGACGCTGAGGAATTGACTTTAATTGATTTAGTTAGCGAGGAGGAGGGGACCTTGTTTGGTGATTTCGACGGATGCTCCCAAACAAGGTCTACCAAACGAATTAAAAAATCCGTTTGGGAGACGGTTGCAGCGCAACTGAATGCGTAAGTAGATCTTAATTAACGCTTTATACCCTTGATTGAACCCCGATTGCCTTTTATGGGTTTGTGTACACTATGTCATAACTTTGATGTATATCGTACATTGCACAAGCGACTTGATATTACGAATTTGTTTAATTAAAATCAAATACTCAGGTGTGATTGAAATGGAGTATGGAAAGTTTTATTCAAAGGTGGAAGATAGTAACAGTTTTGTATTTGTATTTATGCCTGGGGATACTACTGTTGCACCGTTTTTAACAGAAAATTCCAAGGTGAGTAATCTTGGTCGCGTAGACCCATTCTAAATATGACCTAGTCACGGTGTACACTTTGTATTTGTTAATGACAAAAGTTTCAAAGGATTTCCATTTTTGAGTTTTAAATGATATTATCGAAGTGTAGAGAAAATACTAACTGATGACCTTGTTATGCGCTATGAAAATCTGTATCCTTTTTAGTAACATGTGTATCATCTCTGACAGTGAACATAATTTGTGCATAAAGTTAAAATGAATATATTGCTGGGTTTCAGCTTCAGTTTTTATATATCTCAAAAATAATACATTTATTTATCTTTTCAGACAGTTCTGCAGTTCTCAGTTCACATCAACACAGGTATACCGAAAGTACCATAATATGAAACAAAGAGGTAAATTTCCCTATAACGGGAAGATTGTAAAGTACATAAATACTTTTTTAAATTAATTTTCTTGCATTGGTAAATTGTGAGAAATTGATTGATCAAGATTGATACAAATGAAGAATTTTTTTTTTCAGAAATACCTGTAAAATTTCTTTAAATTGATCCTTCACCTAAATGCCCAATGTTTTGTCTGTGCATACAAAATTCAAGTTAAGTCACCACATAGTAAAGAAATTTTTATTTTGAAACTGAATTGTTATGATAATGTATATGTTAAATTTAGATGTAACTCCAAATTTTTTTCATAATTAATCCACTGCTAAACATCATGATGCATTTTGCAGCAAAAGAGAAGTTTGACAGGAAGAAGAAAATGGCCAAGCAGACTGGAGGTGGGCCACCTGCACCAGCTCTGAGCAGGGCAGAAGAGACCCTGCTCCAGGGTTTTGAGGGAAGACCCTTTTTGTCTGGATTAGCCAATGCGATAGATACTGATGGTAATTTGTTGTTAATTTTAATGCTTTGCATATCACATTTTGATTCACAAGGTTATTTCATATCAAGAAGCAAATTAATTAGGGATATCCACGACTTTCTTTTTTGTTTTATTAATTTAGTAGCAAAAGGCATGAAAGAAGTACAACAATTGGTAAGAATTGTCAAGTGGCTAAGGGAGTGGGCTTTAGGTGGGTGAAGTCACCCATACAATTTTTTAGACATAGATATATACCGGTATTGAAAATTCAAACCAACAAACTTTTTTGTATGAAGGGAATTTAATACATTTGTATTCAGTTCCATCTACCACCCCTCCCTGCTCAACACAAAAAAATTCAATGTCCTATGTTACAATGATGTTAAATTTTCCACCTCTTCATAAATAAAAGACCACCTCACTGTAAAGACCTAATAAGTCAATAGGTGTTCTTAATATTGGGGTTTCATTGTTTGTATTTCCATCACATTTTGATTTATATCAGTATTTCATAATTGCTCTCAGTGTTGTTTTTTTTGTTGTTGTTTTTTTTAGTCTGCAACAAGTTGACAACAATATCATTTAACTGAAGTTTTAAAACAACCGTGAACATTAATGTTTATGAATTTTGTTTCACCTGCGATAGCATGTAGACAGATAGGGATCCTATTGTCCGTCGGCGTCAGCATCGTCCATTAGTCCCACAGCTTTAACATGAAACTTAACATTGTCTATAACGTTGAAAGTACTTGTCCAATTCACTTCATACTTGGAATATATCAATCATCATCATGAACAGCAAAATCAAATACAACAAGAATGATAACTCTTGTTTGACTAATTTTTAGTTATGCCCCTTTCAAATGCAACTTTAACATGAAACTTAATGTTGCCTATAACTTCGAACGTATATGTCCTATTCACTTCATACTTGGAATATATCATCATCATGAACAGCAACATCAGTTACAACAAGAATGATAACTTAAGGAATAATTCTTATTTTGGTGCGTTTCATACAGATTGGATGTGCACATGAGAGCTGGTGGAAACAGCCATGACATATTATATGTTAGTAAGATTTTAATGTTAATTTTGTCTTTGTAGCGCTTGATTCAAGTTCGGGGTCGCATCAAACTACGGGAACTGTCAATTCAACACAGCCTACTGCTTCCAGATCTCCAAGACCAGGCCCTAGTTCAAGGTTAGACTGTATACTTCAATAAATATTCTTTGGTATTGCTACTTTGTGTTGCCAGAGACATCTGATAAAATTGTTGCAACATAGAAGTTCATTTTGTACACTTGCTATGAAGTGTCTACAGATTTCATCTCCCTTTTGAACAAATTGTGATACTGGTATATAGTGATCCTTCTTTTGGTCATCATGAAAACTTATATTTGACCTGTTTTAATTGTACTTGGGTCAAATGAATTGAATATCTTAGTGGAGCTTGCTTATAATTATATCTTCTTACAGCTCTTGTTTTTATTCACACAGGCTGGAGTGGACACAAGTTCAAATGAACATTCATCTATTTTCATTTATTCAGTGCCATGTACTATTAATATTAATTATTAATTGTGCTAAGTGTAAAATAAATTGAGGACTGAAACATAATACATCCAATCATTTGACCATTTAAACAGGATTAATCAAACTTGTTCCTTGAGTAGTTGACCACAAATGTTTATTTTGTACACATGATCTAAGTTAAAAGTGATTAAAACTAATACTAATAATTCCTTTGACTCTGAGTATATTTTCCAACTTCAAATGGATGAGTAGTCTCAGAAAATATCTTGTTACTCCATTCATAAATATATGCATTTTAGTGCATATGAAAATGGTGTAGATCCAGATCAATTGGCACAACAGTGCCATCTGATCAGGATCTGCATTGTTCCCATTTTTTTGGAATAAACTTATAAACCATAAAGACATCCAAAAATGTATTTATATAGAAAAGAGAATATGCTCTATTGTTTTTGGAGTTTAATTGACAAATGTCCAAGATTTCAACAGGGACTGTTAGCAAATGGATAAAATCAGTTTCCATAATTTACTCCAATGAGTATCATTTGATCTGCTATAGAAACTGATATGGCATAGATTGAATTTATGTTAATGGCTTTTCTATTTTTAAGGGAGGAGAATGGATGCACTGCACTCACTGGAAAAGGTAACATTTGTTTATAAAATGTTTAGAAAACTTTGAATTTCAGGGCTTTTTTTTCACCATTTTGGGAATATGACCCATACCCCTGGAATTACTAGCCCTTTGTCCAATATATACAGTCTTATCATAAATGTGACTTTTGTAGATCTGTGCCTTCTGATCTGGATCTATACTGGTCAGTTTTTTATATACATGTTGAGCTAGTGATTATATATAACAGCCTTATCCCATGGAATGAAAGGATTGATTGATTTTCTTATTGTTGAGTGTTTTTTTTTCTGCAAAACCAAGGTTCCTTAAAAATTAACAATTTATGGTAAATAATATGTATAAATGCATAACAATGAGGATATAGATAGGTAGCTAACAATCTATTTAAGAGTTTAATTGGCTAATTTAAAAAAGTAAATGGTATATGTTGGATAACAGAAGAGTGAGCTAAAATCCAACATTTGTTTGTCTTAAGTTGATATAAAATGAGTTTAAAAATAAATTTTTTTTTTCAGGAAAAAGGAAATCTCAAGACAGTATTCAGTTGCTAACTGAAAAGAATATAAAATTGGACAACGAAAGACTGGAACTGGAAGTGGCAAAACTGAAACTAGAAATTAACCTACTGAAAGAAAAGGAAATGACAGAAAGATCAACAAGAATGCTTATTGAAAAGAAAATGGAGTACATAGAAAAAAAAATGTTTGCTAATTTTTCCTCAGGTGAGGCATTTATTGATGGGATTTAACATTAACATATAGCATAATATTATAATATCATGGTGTGTATAATATTCAGCAAAAATAAAAAGTATCCATTGTTAATGTTTGTAATCTAATTAAATAGATGAAAAGGGAACTTTGAAGACCCTCGACCACGACAAATATGAAAATATTGCAGGCTTGGTTTGATTGAGCCTGTTCATGGGCAGTAATGAATATGCTTTTTACTGCCTACTCGGCCTAGCCTCGGGTTGAGCGCAACTCAATATTAACACCAATTAACAGTACAATTTTGTTCCATCACAAACGATGGTATGCATATGGTGGTGAACATGGAACCTTCAATGCGGTATTTTCAGATTAATACCATTCCATGTCCAGCGGTGTATGGTAAAAGAATTTGTTTGCGCTAAACGAGAAAACAATGGGCGGAACTAAACAGAAAAGGATATTGAAACCAACCTTCTTTTAACTGGCCGATATGTTAAAAACAAAAAGTAAATTTAGAAGTACTAGTAACATAGTACATAAATATCGTGTTCGATGACCTTCAAAGGACGTAAGGTATTTCCAAGTGTTTAGAAAGTATTACCCTTTACTCCATATATACACCTTTAGGCATGGGCAAACAGTGTTGATCCAGATCAGCTGGCACATCTGTGCCATCTGATCAGGATCTGCACTGTTCGCTTTTTTGATTTATTAGGTTATTTATGATTAAAAAGCAAAAAGTGCAGATCCTGATCAGACAGCACAGATGTGCCAGCTGATCTGGATCTACACTGGTTGCACATGAGTAAAAAAGCGATCTTTAGGGCAAAATGCAATAACACAAATAACTGCTATTAATGTATCTTCATTTTAAATATGTAAAGAAAAGATAGGACAGTTAAGAGAATGGCTAGACCTTAAAATTCTCTAATAAGTTATTTACATAAAATCACTTAAATTTTTAACTAACTTTCAATTATTACTAAATGAGAAATCAAGGTTTGTCAGAAATTTATATGACCAGGATATTTAAGATCAAACACACTTTAAAATCTCATATTGTTCACATAATTTATGTCAAAAGGACACAACTTATTGTTGTCAGTAGCATATTACTAATACGGGCAGTTTATATGATAGTGTGTTTTGTAAGTAGAATTTTAAGGAATTTTTATATCTAGTTATTTTTCTTAAAATTTATACATATGCAACAGTGATGATACATTAATAACATTTATTCTTGCAAACTTTCAGTTAAAGAGATTTGGATCATTTTCTTTTTACTGGATGAATGTGCAATGATTATTGCAGACGGCCCTTAATTACAGCTGATTGAAACTTTATATGATATTGAACATAATCTGTCAAATTCCTATAAGCAGTTGTTTAATGAATGAATGTTGTACACTCTAATTTAACCCTTTCCTCCATAGTTACACCTTTACTGCATTGGCTAGTTTAGATCCAGATCAGCCAGCTCATCCCTGCCTTCTGACCAGGATATAAACTGTTTGCTTTTTTATTAGTTAGGTTATTTTTTACTTAATTGCGACCAGTGCAGATCCTGGCCTGATCAGATATCACAAAATGTGCTATTTGATCTGGATTTAAACTGGTCGCACATGTGTAAAAATGCATATATGTAAAGGAAAGGGATAAATAAGAAACACTAATATATAAACTCTTATAACAACGGAAAATATGATTCCGTTTTGACTGTATACTGTTAACCATACTGTTAACCATTTACAACATATATATGATTTTTATAAAAGAAGCAAATTTTAGATCGAGATTGTCTGTCACTTCTGTGCCTTCTGATAAAGATTGACAAAATTTACTTTTTCATTTGTAAGGTTATTTCTTACCAAAAAGCAAAAAAGTGTAGTTCATAATTAGATGACATCAGTGTACCATCTAATCTGGATCATCACAGGAAAGTTAATAATACATGGGTGATAGTTAGAAATTCTGAAAATCCTGAAATCCTGAAAATTAGTCAATTTATATAAGAAAATTAAAGAAAATCAACCATTTTTAGACACACAGAATCCTGAATTCAGGATTAATCCTGAAAACTTTCACCCATGATAATATTTCATGTCATGTGTGTGATTACAGGAAGGAAAATGTTTCAAACACAACATTTTAAACATTCTTTTATATATTATAAAAGTGGATGTTTTTTATTATTTGCTTAGTATATATTCAACAGCAATCAGTACTAACACCTGCTGAATGATCAACTTTGTATTTAAAAGGAGCATGTCACAACTTTGTATTTAAAAGGAGCTTGTCATACTTTGACTTTTCCTGAAGACCAATTTGCATGCTTTTCAATAGCATAATCTTGATTATTGCACAATAATTTTTATATTAAACTTGGCAGTCATCTGGAGTGATAAAAAGATCTTTAAGAAGTCAAGTAGACCTATCAGCAAAGGTGCAGTCTAAATGTAATAAACAAAGCTGTTAACATAACTGTGTCACAATAAATTCACTATGTAACATGATCTTAGCCACATGTTTCACTTGAACTGAATTGGTATTCAACGAACAGACTCAATCAAACTGAGCATGTGTTTGGTGGCTTTAAGATTTTCCTTTCTTTCTAGTAAGTGACAAATGTTCAGTTAAAAAATGTATTAACTAGATGGCGTCGAATGGCAACACCATCTTGTCGTTCAGGCACGGCCACCATTGGTTCTACCTCGTCATTAATATCGAGATTATCAGAATTAATTATATCTCCACGTTCAATACCAATGTCGTGAAGGGTTACACTGGCAGTGACATAGATGACTGCTCTAGGAGGCTTAGCTCTTATGGGAACATGAAGAACTTGAAATCTCCGTTTTAAAATTCCGAAAGTTTGTTCAATTAGAACTCGGGTGCGACTAAGTGCTCTATTAAATCTTTCCTCGGCAGCAGTCACTGGGTTCAGTAGTGGCGTCATGAGAAAGTATCGGCAAGGATAACCTGAATCCCCCAGTAAAAAACCGTTGTGTACACCTGAAAATAAAAACAAAACCATGTAGTTGTAAGCACTATTTGTTAGCAACATCCATGTATTATTTAAAGAAGCTTTTCCTGAAGCTTTCTTTATATTTTAGGATATTACTGCAGTTATGGACCATTGGTCATGCAGCATGTAGTAGCCTTTTCTCTCATTACCATTTATCAGCATCAACAAAACTTAATATAACATGTCACATTGTGGAACTGAATAGCAGAGAAAATATAAGCAAAGTCACAAATGATAAATTGTGTCTCTAGAGTTAAGGTCCTTTAATTATTGTTAACAGAGTTATGGTCCTTTGTTTTTGCTGTATATTATGAGCTGTAATTCTGCACCATTACATACATGTGATATCTAGACTTGATAGTTAAAATTACAGATGTTAGACACTTATCCCAGCTGGAATTCTAAGGATTTCCTTTCATTTAGTGCTAAAATGTTATATAATTACTGTTTTAAGATTCTCTTGAAATTTTATAAATATATCATTTTTGAATTCCAAAACTATTATAATTGCTTTACGTTTTGTCTACAAAAAATTAAAACACATACAGAACTCATTTTACTAAGTATCTGTGAAATTTCCAGTTTTAAGGTTAGATTTCCAGTTTTGAAAGAAGTAAAATTCCAGCTTTGTTATTCGCAGGTTATCATGCGTATGCTATGCTGTTTTTTTTTCAACAATACACTAGGTAGCATTTATTGGATCCAACAATAACCATAGCCTTGTGATGACTGTTTATGAAAACTATATCATTTGCTTGTTCTGTTATTAGTGGAAATCATAGAGCTTGAAACTATGTAATGTTTTTAACTTACTACTATGACTTTAAAAAAACAATGGCACATCCTTCACATCTGATCAGGATCTCCATGGTCCACTTTTTGATTCATTGGTTCATTTCTTATCAAAAATTGAACAGTGTTAAATAAGATCATACAGCACAGAATGATGTGCTGGGTAATTTGGATCTACACTTTGCAGAAGTTGCAGAAGCAATGAAAATTGAGTATAAGGAGTAAAGTGTTAAACTATGTTATTTTTTATACCTGATTTAACCAAATGTTAATGTCTTATTTGAATTAATACTTTGTATCAAAGTATGACAGTTTAAGAAATATCAAAATTAAAGGAATATATATTTCATTTTTTTGTGTTTTGTATATGTTTTCTGGTATGTTAATATTATGAAAGGGACTATTTTTTGCAAGTAATTTAAATATTTATATTTGAAAAAATAAAACAACAACTTCATTTTAGAATAACAGTCAACAGTATATGTTATTACATCAGTATTATCAGTGCAATTTTGTCAATTTACTTTTCAAAGTGTTCAAAATATGGTACAATTACTTAACAAAGTTTATTAGTTTTGTATTAACTGAAATTAGATTATCTCATAAAGATTTTTTGTGTCACTGGCTGTTTTTG
Organism: Corbicula japonica; assembly: GCA_038501625.1. NCBI lineage: Eukaryota > Metazoa > Mollusca > Bivalvia > Venerida > Cyrenidae > Corbicula > Corbicula japonica. The sequence continues at coordinate 37,509 of JAZAYU010001234.1, read as the reverse complement.
TAATGACTGTTGTTGCGCTGACTATAAAGAAAAGTTCATTTCAAACCGAAAACACATAGTTGTTTTTACTTTCCAACCAAATTCCAAAATGATGCTCATTTCAGTCTTATGCTTCTGATGAGCTGTGGACTGGTATACCCCAATAATAACCCTTGAATAAAACAGTTATGTTTTTATTGGTCCAGAATGCCGCCTAACTTAAACGTGCTATAATTCCGATTGTAATAATCCTTTACCATTTTCAAACTGAGTACACAGGGCAGATTGTCGAAATATCCTGCTGTCGTGGACAGATCCTGGCCATGAGGCATTGAGACTAGTGATTTTGAAATGGGCATCGCAGCACATCTGAAACAACATAACAACAGAAACGTCTTGCATCCATCAAGTACACAAAATGCAATCAATCTTGTACTCATTTACCATTAATTCGATGAAATAATGGTATTCTTGGTTTTTAATATGAACATGTTGAAAATAATTAAAATAACTCAAATTTAATTAAACATCAGTTGGTTTAATTGTTAGATTTGTTTCACCATAGACTTTATTGACAGGCGTTAATGAATATTTCTGTTGATATATAAGCATTTGTGTTACAATTTTAATTATGAATCTCTGAAATTTAATTGCTTAAAAAACAATCATTACCTGCACATTAAGTGAATGGACCCCCTTTCTGTTCACGTAATCTTGTTCATTATCATGTGGCTTGCTTATTTTAATAAATGTCCCGTCGACACACCCAAGTACATTTGGAAATCCTAAATAATAGAAAAAGGGAATATCAAATTCAAATTATAAACAAGTTAAAAGATTAATAAACTGGCCTTTTTTCTTTGAAATGCCTTGCTGTGAAACCCTATAACCTGAATTACATCCCATCCCCGTGACAAATTTATCATTTGACCTTGCATGGAGGGGGTCATAATATTAATAGTCATTAATATCAATAATTAATGTGAACATCCACATCATAATACTATGACAGGGGATAAGGGAATTTACCATTTTAAATATCCGGTCATTATTCCACGGGGTCAGTTTACAATATTACACAGGCTAATCTAGATCTATCTATCTATCTGCCATTAATGTCAAACCCCTATTGGGGACCTAGACATTCCAGCTATTTCTGGTGGAGGAAGACCCCAGGTGCCCCTCCGGGAATTGTTTCAGGCACGGGCGGGAACCTGGGTAGAACCACCGACCTTCCGTAAGCTAGCTGGACAGCTTCCTCACATGAAAGAGTTCGACTCCGGGAGGACTTGAACCCACAGCGGTGAGGGCGTGTGGTTGTCAAACCGATGACTTAACCACTTGGCCACGGAGGCCCCACTACAGGATCTACACTGTTGCCCCATTCCAAAACATATGTACCCATACATGGAAGGGTTATAATTTAACTATCATTTAATAGTACACTGCTTATATAACTAAATCAATTTTTAATAGCAAAGTGTATATCTGGATGGCACTTCATATACGTGATTGATCTACATGTACATTGCTCTCACACTTTGTTTAAGATCAATAAATGTATTGGGTGGTGAAACCAATTTGTACATAAACAAATTATTTACAATCCCTTCTAATTTATACATTTTTACTGAAGCAGACTATAAAATATCAATTAATGACTTTCCCTAATTGGTACCCCTTTTATGAATCATTCCGAAACGGACTATAGTATTACGTCACTTCACCTTGAACGTGTATTAAAGCAGGAGCTTCGAATGTAATAGAAATGTTATTGTCCAACAATAGTGAACTGGCACTTCATTAATTATCGTAAAGGTCATAGGGAAAAAACACTGGTATCTAACCAGCGAATATATCGATATATTTGTTCACTTTTGTTAAAACTTGTAATGTGGATTCTTATAGATCTATTTATATGGAGATCGCAACGTTTACAAAATTTGCAGACTATAGGGATCAAATGCATGAGTGCAAGGTCAATATTGTTGAAAATAAAAGCCGATTTACAATTGAACACTACGACTTAATATTTACATAAAAATAAAACGTATATCATTTCTATCTTCAAACATATATTTATGTATTAATTACACGAAGTTTACAGTTGACAGTTCCGTTAAACATTTCGTAAACTTAAATCTTCAATACACCCTTCTTTAAAATCTATTAATAATCAATTAGAACTGGTAGGCGGGAATTTATATCGGCCATCCAATCACAATGCGCTACGTATTACACAAGCGGAATTTTCCAGTCCAAGTTTTGCTGTTAACATAATTCGAACTCATTTCGAACCAGGACCTCATGCTTTGCACATGGACGTGAAAATGGATTGGATATAAATTGGAAACACTTATTTTTCACAGGATCCAAGTTGTGTTGTTTAAAAGCGGCTGTCTTCCTTGCATGGTTTTGCAAATGTGTGTGTTAAATAATATTTCACTTTCATGCAAAAGCTAACAGTCAGCACACATCATTCTTTTTTAATGTGATTGATTTTGGAATAAGAAGGGTGGCACATAAGCGGTAAGTTTGCTTTTAATGTTGTTTTTGTGTTGGTTTTTTACCTGCGATCGCCGCAAATTCATTTTTAGTCCTTACGGCTTCTCTTCCAGCTGGAAATTTTATGAATCTTCCGGCCAAGTCCGAAATCTTCTCGCACACCCTCCTGATGCACCTCCCGGCCGTTGACCTGCTGACCCTGACCGATTCCGACACCAGAAGGTGCACAGACCCGGTGGCTAAAAATCTCAGGGCACATAGCAGTTGCAGAAGGGGTGGTAGGGGCATATTTCTTTGTGTGGGGGAAGACAAATCGGGCAACAGTCCCAGGATAAAGTAAATTGTTACGGGTCTGAACCTATAACGCCGGAAAACCTCGTCTTCCGGCAGGATTTCTAATGGGTTTTCCCGATCTCGAAAGAGCCTCGGCCGTCTGAAACGTTGAGCTACGGCTTGGCGGTGTTCCCGCCTTAAATTTCGCATAGCGGCCGCCATTTTTCTTGTCTGAGAAAGAGGCTGAGAATGATAAAGATCATTCTCAGACTTTCCTACTCAGGCTGAGTAGAATCTGGCACTGACTTCTACTCCAAATTTTTATAACCTCGATTTTTCTGAGAAACTACTCCAGGCGGAGAATCTACTCAGGATTTGAGTATGAGAATGTTCTCAGAATTTTTATAACCTCGGGCACAGTTCAAATACCGTAATTTTAATAAGTATAGAATAATAAGAAAACTAATATTAAGTATATTAACTTGTCACATAATTATTTAAGTATAATAATTATGCTCTCTCATCCTATTTGCAGGGGGTACAGCCTAAATGGTGGCTGCTTTCCAATATGGCGGATAAAATCGTAAAATGTTGATACTTGTGCGGAACCAATTAGTGTAAAAATGCTTCATTTAGGCATGTGTCTAGCATATATTGAAAAACACAACATATTTTCGCGAGGAAAAAATAAAAAAAAACACAACAAACCTTGCATGGTTTTGGTTCAATTACATTTTTGTTAGGACAGCTAGGAAGCTCAAATAAAAAACCGAGTCAAGCGTAAACATCGTAGATCCGAATGGGATATGTCATTAACGGAAATATTTAAATGTAATGTGCTTACCGTGTGAAAATATCCGCACAAGTATCACAATTTTACGATTTTATCCGCCATATTGGAAAGCAGCCACCAAATTCCTCGCTTAAAGTACGGCAGCCACCATTTAGGCTGTACTCTCTGATTTGTTTCTAATATATTTATTATGATTTCAAATAGGTTTTAAATTAATGTTAAATTGCAAATAATGTTATGTAAGTTGCTTACATGATACATTAAGAAATATCTTGTTGGAGATAACAAAGTCGTTATTATAATTTGCTGCAACACAAAATACGTAAAATCCGTTTAAAGCTCTGTTTGCTTTTAATACGAACGATGAATTGTAAGGCTGTATATATTCCGCCGTGGTACCGCTGGCGTTCTGTATTGACAAGAACATGTCATCATCCAATGAAAGTGTGTTGGTGTCTATCCTCCACTCGAATTTTGGCCCTGGACGACTGCTGGACGACTGGCATCGTAAAGCAACGCTCTCGTTCTCAGCTGCATTTATTTTGGAGGTATTCGGAAAAAGTAAAACTGATTGTAGTTTAACTGAAAAAGAGCAACTTTTGTATGTGATAATGTAAGACACAAATTGACGATATCTTATCATAACAGTAGAAAAAAAAAGATGATGCGGAAGTTGCTGTTAAGATTTATTAATTCTTCATGATATCTCTAAAGAATCCGACACGATGATTTTTAAACCGTTAAATATTAAATGCCTCTGGTTTACAATGAACTGTTCCCTATTGAGAATGTATTAATCGTAACCGACCCTGAAGCTCTTCAACAGCTAGGTGATCGCAATAGAATTCCTCACAGTTATTTCAGACACTTTATTTTGTCAATGAAACAACGACGTCAAGCTGTTATCCATACCAACGGAGGACAAACACGCTGCAGATTTAAGTGTGTGACTTTTGGTTTAACCACCTACCCGAGTAAAATGCCATATTATGCGATTAGAATACATGTACAATAGATTAATTATGGCAGCCATAATTAATCTATTGTACATGTATTCTAATCGCATTTTAATAAAATGACATGAAAGTGATTGATTTTCATTGTTTTAAGTTTAAATAGGATACTTTCAGCGGTGATGTTTACAATTATATAGACCGTGTAGTTAATAAGTGTATGAACAATTACGCGTAAAAAATAAAATAAAAAAGAGGTAGTGGCGGTGTCTATATGAGTCATGTGTGTCCCAATTTCAAAACAGTTGAGCTACTTAAGCAAACATTATCAACGATATAGTTTCCCGGTGCTTCCTTTAACATAAAGCGGTGTGAAAAGAAACGCTGTTTGTACAATTATTAAGTATATATTTAGATACAATATGTTTTCGATTGAATTCTTACAGTACAAATATGCATTTCATACCTTTCGGATTTTAAAGAGTGTAATAAACTTATGAACTTACCTTTTATAAGAACCGTAACGACATTGCTTACTAACCGTTCTGAAAATGATTCACATTCCCAATTATTTAAATGTTGTTCTGCGGAGATATTTTTCATTGTCAATGCATACTGAGTTTCGTTGCAGTATGCAGAGAATGACAAATGATTCAGAAAACCATTCAATACGCAGTTGATATCCATCGCTGCTGACGTATTCACTCTTGATTGTCTGTGCCATACAACAATAGACATTGTTGTATTATCATTTTGGCAAATTAGTGTAACATCTGAATATTCCCATTGATCAACATAACGTGGGGAAAGGTTAACGCCAAATGCATCTAAAGTAAAACAACAAGAAATATAAGTATTAAACACAGCTAATCAAAGTTGCAATTTGGAAAACCCATGTCTGTTTTGAGGTGTTTGCTAAAGGTTTTGTGCTCAAAATAGCTTTATATTTCAAAACGATATTCAAAGACTAGATATGATCTACTAAAACTATTCAAGGTAAGAAAGAAAGTGTGCAAGCGAATGTAGTAACGTGCATGTGTGCGTACTTGAGTGTTGTATAAGCATGTGTATGTAAGATGCTTACGTGATACATGTTATACGTGTGATGGCGTATGTGCCAGTGAGCCATACATTCGTGTTTGTTCTAGCCTATATGCACTTCTGTAATGTATTACATGATAGAGTGACATTTTCTGTTTATTCAGATTCTCCGGCGTGACATATTTATTTACATTATTCTAAGTCTAGTAGACATAAGATATCGAAATCAAACAATATATAGAGATGATTATTATATAATAATATAAAAAGTTCGCTCTTTGCTTAAACTGGTAATTCCAATCTATTCTCTCTTTAAAGATTTTGAAAAAGTCGCTTAACAATAAATAATTTTTCAGCCGACTGCAGGCATAATTAACCATTAACACATTTTTATCGAGCAAATTAACTGTACTATCGACAACTTGTGTCCAAGTTGCAGAACTTACCTCTGAGTAAGAAGATACTCAAAAATTCGAAGATCATCACAAATGTCATGGTTTTGGTGTCATGTATCTGGAGTTTATTTTGAATGAAGCGCTCAAGAAACTGAAACTTAAATATCATTTCGAAGTGTAAGTTTGATTCATTTGAAATACGAGTCGCGATAACATGTATGAGGGGTGTTCGAAAGTAATGCAAATTCTGTTATATTGCAGAAAATATATCGTTTTTTAAATCTTTTTTTGTAAACCTTCCTCTAAATACTCTCTAAACATCGGCCAGTTTTGAGTGCACGAAAGTACCCGAGTCATAATCCTTCTAGGGTATTTAGAGGTCACTGCGAATTTTCCGGGCATAAACCAAGGACAAGTTTGCATCATCTTCATTTCTTATTTCTTAGAAATTAGAAAAAAGTACTCCGTTTTAAAATTCAACTATTAAAATTATCAGTTTCTAATTCTTAAATGAAGGTTTCTTAGGAATTCCAAAAGGGAAAGTATCAGTTTTTCGAGTAGAATTAAAGATTAATATTATTTAATGGAATCTCACAATTTATAAATGGATAAACTGTAAGAGTAGTTATCTCAGGTGATGCACGAAAAACAATCATGTAAGTCAGTTTTCATAACTTTTATTATGTTTACGTTAACAAACGGTATACATTTTTGTTGCTGTTGTTGTTGTTTTCATCCCTTGCAGATTTCGTAATTAGTATAATACATTTTCTTGTTAAGACCAAATAGTGAACTTTTAAAGAGTCAGGAACCTTTACAGTATTGTGAACGTTTTAGGTTACAAGCGAAACGCACGATAAGCGATAGACGGACGCACGTTACACGATAGACGGACGCCCCATACATGATAAACGCACGATAGACGTTGCACGATATGCGATATACGTTTCTGACAAACAAATAGCGAACCATCGATCTAAATTTAAGGAAAATGATCTTTTCGCAAAGCAAACCAAAGTATAATTAGTAGTACGAACGCTAATATATATCTTCTTTTCAATTTATTGACTTTGCTATCGATTGAAACAAAAACGTTGGAATTTGTAATTTTAGTGAGAATTGTATTTACACAAGCAGACTGTAACTGGTTGCATGAAGGAAACCATTTATTGACTGGTGGATAATTCTAATTGTTTTTAAATTGATGATTAAATAAAAGTATCATGGAAATAGACATATTTATGGTGAGCAATCGATTCGGATAAAAACATCCATCACATGAGCAATCGATTCGGATAAAAAGTCCATCACAGTGTGTCATAATGTCCATGTTGATCCTAAGAAATATGTACACAACATGTACAACTACATTTCCTGGTTGGCCAAAATTATAATTATTCATGGGCAGGAATAAAGTGGATTTGTTCTACATTCAGTAACATGCCTTTAATGGAGAAGGATCTAGAAGTGCTTTGGAAAACATCATTTCAAAAAAACATTCCACAAATGGGGTTCACCTTTCAAATTAAGTCTATAGAAATTATTATTAAGTAGTCTCTGACCTGAAAAAATGATGTAAACAAAGCTTGATTTTTCATAATGTGATCACTAGTACAATGTTACTCTATTGTCCATGTTTAATTCCTATCACATGATGTAAAATAATACAGATTGAACCACAAAAAAGAGAAAATGAATTATGTATAATATAAAATATTTATATACATATGTACTTGGAGTAATATAAGTATCATTTTGAAATGAATTTCGGGTTAAACAAAATAAAAGTGGTCTACAACACCAATAATTTGACCATTTTCCATGCGTTCAATGATTCTGCATGTAAATATATTTCTAGCATTTTTCGCAAATGTATTGGAATGGAATTTGCCCCAAACGTATTTGTCGAAGTCGTTATATTGGTTTCTGGGATAAAAAGTGTGTCGCGATAAACACGTTTGGAATGTTTTTTTCCCAACAAGAAGTTTTAAAATCTGAGGTAACTTTATTGTTACTTGTGTAGCATTTTGACCCCAGTAAGTGTTTTAGTACAAAGCAACATTTATTGCTACTCTAGTTCTTGCTCTACTACTAAATTATCCGTGCTATTAACATCTTGTCTTACAGCTTTAAAAGAACATGTAATTAGGTATTGCGATAAGGTTTTTGAAACTTCTGGCAAAGATTTATTTTGGTCGATTAAAAATTCAAATGAAAAAGCTTAAATCAAATAATTTTCAGGCGTTCTATTTGTCTACTTATGCTTTCTCAACTTTATACAATTCGCTCCCGCATAATTTAATAAAGGACAAGCTTACCAGTCTCATTGAAAAAACGTTTGCTAGAGAAAATAAAACCTTCATCGCTTGTATTGAACATAGGGCATTTTTTACAGATGGTTCTTATGATAATTATACTTTACTTGTTAAAACCTAATAGAGTCGCTAACTTTCTTACTGGATAATATTTATGTTAGATTCTGTACCTCTATTTATAAACAACTAATAGGCATCCCAATGGATACTATTTGTGCACCCCTTGTTGCTGATCTGTTTTTATACTGTTATGAAAGAGACTTTATGTTATCTCTTTCTACTGAACATCAAGATGAGATTATTACAGCTTTTAACAACACCTCGAGGTACCTTGATGATTTATTCAATATAGATAATATCCATTTTCCATTACTGGTTAAAAAGATTTATCCTAAAGAAATACTACTTAATAAAACGAACACTTTAGAAAAGCAAGCAAACTTTCTCGATCTAAATCTTTCACAAATTCAGGAAAAACTTTTGCAAGTTTTATCGCCGATACCCAGATCTAGTTCATAAATACAGGTGCAGTTACAATCACTATTGCAACAAGGTATTTCACAGCTAGTTTTTAATGGAGATTTAATTTATAAACTTAAGAAGATAAAAGCAATGTTAATTTATCCGTGTTTTTCGTAAAAACCATCTGTAAATTTATAAAGAAAGGTCACCAACATGATATTTTACAGCGCTCTGCAGGCCTGGTGATTAAATCTTCTAACAGTTGATCATTATGCTTACCTCTTTGGTTGAACGACGGTGGCAGGGATTTGAGAGTTTATGAAAGTTTATGGGGAAATCTTTTCTTAAAAGAAAAGAACCTAGAAGCTCGATTTGTTTTTTTTTATCCATGTCATCGTGTCCTTGCTGATTTTACACAAGGAGCTTCTTGACTGTGTGGGGAGGCTGTTTTTTCTGAATGTGGCGATTCCTGATATGCATATTTCACCTTATTCTATTCCTTAAAACGTGTAGAATTATACAAATGAACCACACTTAAGTGGAAATGGTTGATATTTTATATAAAATATCCATACATATGTACTTTGATTAGTTTTAATTAATGTTTAAGCGTCATCAAATAAAACTGGTCTGGAACACATGTTATTTGATAGTTTTCGAATGTTTTTAAGGATTTTGCATCTAACCGTATAACGGGTTATTTCTGTGGGTGCAATATTTCTGCGTTTCTGTGTCTTTGGTTGAAATCGCAGAAATATATCCAGCAGAAAAAAGTCCAGCAAAAATTTAAATCGCAAAATATTATCTCATTTTCTAACTTAAATAACAAGAGTCGCCGTGTCCGAGATAATTCGTTTCGTACAGACATTGTAAATAATTACAATTACCATTAATCGTAATCAGGTAAACACGACAATTGCCCAAATATTTCGCAAACATTCAAATCCAGTGTAAAGTTGTTTGGGAGTTGTTTTTCATTAATAAATGATATCTTTCTAATTTTTGATAAAATGAAATGAACAACAGTTATGACCACCCGGTAATATGTTTCTCTTATTCTTTGTATTTATAAGTGCACTCAATAAAATTAATTATTAATGGTCAAAAATTGTGTTTTACTCAGACATGAAATTACAGGTGTTCACGTAATGATTGAAATGAAAATCTTTCAAATAAAAATTTTGCCTGAAAAATATTTGTCAAAATCATTGTATTAGTTTTATGATAAATTGTTTGTCGCGACAAGAGTCGTTTGGATTTTTCTTCCCATTTATATGTTGTATATATCCCAGGTAAGATTTTTGTCATATGTGTAAGATTTTGGCCCAAGTAAATGTAATCAGAATGTTTGTATTCCTTAAAACCTGTAAAATAATATAAAACAAGAGCTGTCACTTGAAATTGACATATGCCCCCGAAATGCAGCTTTGAAATAAAATTCGTATACATATGTAGTAAAAATCTGCCTGTGGAAGAGATGAAGCATACTGCATGCATATAATGTGAAAGATGGAAAGGATCATTTGGTAAAAGTCTGTAGTTGTGAAGTTTCAATGAAATCCCCCAAGTGGTTTTGGAGATTAGGCATGGACAAGATTTTAATATAGAAGTTAAATAGTAAAGACTAAGGGCCAATAACCCTTGCAACAAGAGGGTCCATGGAACACTGGGTCCCTCACCTGTCTACAACTGCTCTATGGTTGCAAGAGTTGTGTGCAACTGTGGTAAAATCAAGTGAAAAAATAAAGTTGCTATTGTGGAGAAAAGGTAAAAATAGCTTATTTTGGCTCTTTCAATGGCCATAACTCTGGAACCCATTATGGAATCTAGCTGGTTCAAAAAAGGAACTTAGGTCTTATAGTAACTCAAGTATTGTACGTCTTATTAAATTCAAATCAAAAATGAAGCTGATATTGTGCAGACAAGGTCTAAATTGTTAATTTCTGCACTTTCAGGGGCCATAACTGGAACCCATAATGCATTATTGCAATTTCAAGAAAGGAGCCAATATCTTATGGTAATTAAAGTGAAGATCAGACCAAAATTAAGACCACTAGTGTGCAGACAAGCTTTTATTATAACTTGACATAGTGACCTAGTTTTCACAGGTCACATGACCCAGTTTCAAACTTGATCTAGATATCATTGAGATAAACATTTTGACCAAGCTTGAAAAAGAGGACCAAAAATAAGACTGTAAGGTACTGGGAAGCGTTTTCTATAATTTGACATTGTGACCTAGTTTTCGAGTGCTGACAAGCTTTTTCTATAATTTGACCTAGTGACCTAGTTTTCAAGGTCACCTGACCCAGTTCCGAACTTGAACTAGATATCATTGAGATAAACATTCTGACCAAGCTTGAAGAAGATCAGCCTATAACTAAGACCGCTATATTTCTGACAAGCTTTTTCTATAATTTGACCTAGTGACCTAGTTTTCAAGGTCATGTGAACCAGTTACGAACATAACCTAGATATCATTGAGATAAACATTCTTACCAAGTTTGAATAAGATCCCACCAAAATAAAGACTGTTTGAGTACAGACAAGCTTTTCTATTATTTGACCTTGTGACCTAGTTTCGAACTTGACTTAGATATCATTGAGATTAACATTTTTACAAAGTTTGAAGAAGATTGCACTAAAATTAAGACCGCTAGAGTGCGGACAAGTTTTTCTATAATTTGACCTAGTGACCTAGATTAAAAGGGGCACATGACCCAGTTTAGAACTTGACCTAGATACCGCTGAGATAAACATTCTGACCAAGTTTAAAAAGGATGCCACCAAAATTTTATTTGACCTAGTCATCTAGTTTTAAGGGTCACATGACCCTGTTAAAAACTTGACCTACATATCATAGAGATAGACATTCTGACCAAGTTTGAAAAAAATCGGACCAAAATTAAGAATGCTACAGTGTGAATATGCTTTTTCTGGTTTACAAGGTCACGTGACCCAGTTACGAACATGACCTAGATATCATTGAGATTGGCATTCTGACCAAGTGTGAAGAAGATCGGACCAAAATTAAGACTGCTAGGGTGAGGACAAGCTTTTTCTATAATTTGACCAAGTGACTTAGATTTCCAGGTCACATGACCAATTTTCGAACTTGAACTAGAGATCATTAAGAGAAACAGTCTGACCAAGTTTGAAGAAGATTGGACCAAAATTAAGACCGTTAGAGTGCGAACAAGTGTTTTCTATAATTTGACCTTATGATCTATATTTCACAAGTCACATGACCCAGTTTCGAACTTGACCTAGATATCATTGAGATAAACATTTTGACCAAGTTTGACGAAGATGCCACCAAAATTAAGACCGCTAGAGTGTGGACAGGCTTTTTCTTTAATTTAACCTAGTGACCTTGTTTTAAGGGTCACATGACTCAGTTATGAACTTGACCTAGATATCATTGAGATAAACATTCTGACCAAGTTTTAAGAAGATCGCACCAAAATTAAGACTGCTAGAGTGCGGACAAACTTTTTCTATCATTAAACCTTGTGGCCTAGTTTCCAAGGTCACATGACACAGTTACAAACTTGACTATGTGACAGGTGAGCTAACAAAATGGAGGAGATTTTTATATTGAAGTTAGGGTTAGGGTTTAAGGTTAGGGTAAAAGACCTTAGGGTTAGTGTTAGGGATCAGGGTTAGGGTTAGGTGAAAAAAGTCCATAACTCGGCCAAAAATAATCCGAACAGAAATTCCTGACGATATGCACAACTAGGCTTGGTGACAAACACTCCTGTGAAGTTTCAATGAAATCCCTCAAGCGGTTTCGGAGAAGAAGGGAGGACAAGATTTTGTCTGACATAACGGACAGACGGACGGTCTGATTACTATATGCCTCCCTTCGGGGGCATAAAAATGAGGAGAGCAGAAAACAGTTACTGGCATTTTTATGTAATTTTTACATATAAACGTACTTGGATAATTCTTCGTGAATATTTTGGAATGCATATTGTCCAAAAATGTGGTTTAGTAGAAACCATGTTATCATTCTGTACAGTAAATAATTTGTTACAGCAAGACGTGTTTGACATGTTATCAAATAACGGGATTATCTGTTTGAAATGATGATCCAGGGACAAGAATCCTATGGGGCGAAGTCTTGGAAAAATCAAATTGCTTCATTTATTTAATATACTTTTATTTAAAATTGTCAAGACACATTTTCCACCATGAAGTGGGTAACTATGGTTCCAAATGGCACACAAGTCTTGACACTTCAGTTTGTTTGTTGATCCAGATGATTATCACTGGCTTCACTGCATATAAGATGCCTTGTTTTAATATACAAGGCACCAAATAATTCATAAACACTGTGCTAGGAAATTTCCAATCTGTCAAATCGTTTAATTTCATCCGCTAATCCAGTTCCATTTCAGCTTAAGATCTAAGCTAACAGCGTCATTGTTAAAAGAAGAAGACATTCTTATCAACGATGCTAAATTAACAATTTCCAGGATGTATTTTCCACTAAAATATCAACGATTGTATTTAACATTTTCACTTCCTTGTTTGTTTTTATTTGTTGTTGTTGGTGAGAGTGGTCTAAAATCTAAACCTTAAAAACGTAGACTGTTACACACTGTGTATATACATACCGGTACTACCGATTGATATATTTCGTGTAAGAGATTTCTTAAAAATTGAAAATGCTACAAAATATTCGACGAATGATTAAATTTGCATATGCTATAAACCTATGCACGTTACAAGATGCACGTTAGACGATTAGACGCACGGTGCACGATAGACGGACGCACGATACACGATAAACGGAGGCACGATAGACGTTAGACGGACGCACGATACACGCAAATTTTGTAACTTTAAACGTTCACAGTACTGTCAGTATGATTTATTATGACAATCGTGTCTTCAAATTTGCCGGGATATCCAGTTCTTTTTATCTTTTCAACTTAATGATAATCTTCCTTAAAGGCTTAATTATAAGACATCGTGTGTGATCTAGTAAACAACTGTTTAAATAATAATAAAATTTCCTAACCTCATAAATTACTTTTATAAAACAAGGAAGGATTAACACATAACACATGTTCTTTTATGGTAAATCACATAAATTGTGTCATTATTTGCTTGCATTTTCAAGATGTCCTTCTTTGCAAAATTCAATTTTTCAAGGCATTTGTTTTAAAATTAGAAGAACCTAAATTATTTTTGTAAACCTAAATTATTTTTGAAGTAGCTAGACAAATGTAGGAGCATCAGAGGCAGTTAAATTATTTTATGTAGACGAGAACAAAATATCATGTGTTGTTGTAATTAAAGTAGAAAAGTAGAGGAATAAAATGAAAAGGGATCTTTGAAAACCACCGACCGCGAAAGTGTTACATTTCTCGGTTTGACTGAATTCAAAAACAGCCAGTGTACCAGATGTTGTTATCACAATTGTAGTAGAAAAATGTGAAGTATGTGCAACAAAACCAACAAAAGACAAACAAGAAGACGGAGTAAATGTGATTTTTTCACAATTAACGAACGAGTGAATATACTTTACGTCGAAGTTGTTAAAGTTGTTAAAGCGTTACTAACGTTTTTTTTTTAATTGTAAATGTATTCAAAAATTGAAATATAGGTTTCATGTAGCAACAACAGCTACAAGAAACATCTCTAGAAACACCGTTGGTTTGTTAGGAAACATGATTGTTATCATTTAATCATCAGCCATTAAGATTGATCGCCTATCAAACAATTCATGTTGTTTTTAAAATTATCTAACGAACGGATTAATTTGCTTATTATCTATATTTAGGTCACCAGGATCGATAAAAAGAAAACACTTGAAAATAAAAATCATACAATTAATATTAAATGTAGTACCTTGTATTCTTTGTTGTAACGTATATAGCCCGTCATGACAATGATAAACTCGAGACCCAGAATAACGGGCGCAATAAAACAGCCACTTAATGTGTTTAACTACGCGAACGTCAGTATATCATTTCAAGTGTTTTGTCAACCCAGCAAGTAACAATAAATCATTTATGATGCATGTACATTACATGTAGCAAGCTATTTAACACATTTATATGGCTTTTAAAGTTCCTTCAAACCTTGAACATTGAAAGAAATCATTCACACGACATAAACACGATATTTTTTTATTGTTTACAGAGTTTACTGTGTAGCAAGAGACATTAAATACAACTCAAATGCTTTATGTACATGGGACACTTTTGTACTATTTCACTTCTTGCGAAATACCAACAGTAGTTTAAACTACATAGGCTGATAGATCATGTTAAATACTTTGCAATTTTATGGTGAAGACTTTCAAATATTGTTCGTCTTAAGTTACCTACATTAATAAAAAATAAAAGTTTGTCTCTGATTCGTTAACATTCGTTTCCTTACGTTAATTAATGGCAACGCATAGCTTTCGTCAACTGGCGTTAGATGCCGCAAGTTATCTGGTGGTGACCAGCTTATTTACATATCAAGCGATCGATGACGATCCTATGAAAAGTCTTTGCAAAAATTTGCGAACTTGTACGAAATCTAGTGAATGATGACGTATTGTTGCTAGCTGAATCTGAAATTTCACGACGAATAAAAGCAAATGGTAACGACCGGTAAACGTTTAGAAGCCGAACGACAGCGTACGCCTGCACAGGAATCATTACTATGGATAATTACGACAAACGAATCCACGCAAAGTATAACAACCTCGGTTAAAGTGGTTTTGAGTATCTCAAAAGTTTTTATATTTATAAATATTAGAAATGTCAACGGATATCCGAATATTTGGATATCCGTTTGGATCATCCGATATCCGGATCGAATTTGGCATCCGGATATTCGTTTACAAGAACTTTAATTTTTATGTATTACTTATTTGCTAAAATTATCTTTTGGTTATCAGTGTGCATTTAAGCATAAACATGTTATACAGATTGTCAAGAGGTCACGTGATGACACGCAGTAAATTGGGCCTCACAGGATAAGAAATGTGTTAAATAAGAACTTGCTAATTAACAGCCAACGTTTGAAGCTCCTACTTATCCATTTTGATCAGTTTATTGGGAAGTGATAGAGCTATAATTCTGTAGACAACAGGATTGCCGGCCAAAAAACAATTATGCAAATTTAATTATGTCAGTTTGAGGACTAACTATCAAATTATTGATGAATTTATATTTATTCGATATCGCGATCTTCGTTTATTTACATCTATGTTCTTAACTAGTTTTTTGTTATGACTTCCATTCTACAGTTCGCTGTTTGGAGACATTTTGTGAAGTAAAATGATGATTAAATAAACAACACATGAATTGTTTATACAGTTTTTAATCGTTTAAATTCCATATTTTCTATGATATTAATTTCAAAATTGAAAAGGAACATACTTGTTGTGGATATCAAATTCTTTATTATTCGTATTTAATTAAACTATTTAAGCTATGAAGCGTTCATTAAACGACATATAACTAAACAAAGTGTTTGTATTCGGATATTCGGATATCCGTTCGGACCCTTCAACGGATATCCGGATCCCAAATTCGATATCTCTTGACATTCCAAATAAATATCAGAAGGAGGCTTAATATCAAAATTATTATTTATTACACGTCAAAATGGAAGATATGCAACGTCTGGGGCTGCAGTATGTGGCTGCTATTGACCACGAAGAAGTCTTTATGCAACAACTTTACATCCGCCAGTTTATCAGAGGCAGATTTATGTGGAGAAGGGGAGACAAAGACTGTCGCATCTGGAGAAGACCATGGCTGCGTCCCAAGAGAAGGCGCACATTTAACATCTATGATCAGCTCAAAGTTGAGCTAAGAAGAGAAGATCCATGAACTTTTAAGAAATCTCTCCGTATGCCAAGTGAAATGTATGTTGGAATATTGGAAAGGGTCCGTCATCGCCTTTGGAAGCAATACACATGTTACAGGGAGCCGTTGGTTTCTGGTATCAAGTCAAGCTGCTATGCTACGCCACCAGTTTTCTGGTGCCCTTCCACCAACCAACTATTTACATATTATTACGTTGATAATTCAAAGTTAAATATAAAAGGTGCAAAATTTGAATAAAAGTATATGACAGGCGATCCCCAAGAGTCAAGGATTACTTTAATAAAACTCAACATGATCCTTCTGCAATTGCTGGTCGTTCTTCGTGGCCTTCTTCTAGTATCGCCTCTCCCTATTTGGAGTTGCAGACTTTTTTGTTGATGGACAGGAAAGACGAGACGAAACATCAAGTACTTGTACATACATGTAAGCTGTTTCATATTTACATTACCTGCGCTCACATTGCATTAAAATTTGGTAAATCGATCATAAAATTGTAATTAAGCCAAGATTAACCAAATAGAAATACTTCTTACTCAAAACTGAATTTAAAAACATTGTCTGTGACAGGACAGCTTTTGTTCACAGTGATGAATTCTTAATTTTTGTTGTAAAATCACTGGTAAATCATCTTGGCATGGCTCTGAACCAAATATATTGAATTGGCCTGGGATTGAGGTATTATTGCGCTCCGCCTCAGAATGCCTGCGCTCTTGCTCCAGGTTCGAATCCCAGCTTAGTTAGCTTTGAACGAATGAACCCTTTTTGCTTTTGTACCGACAAAGTGTCAAACACGTACTATGTGGGTTTTATAGGAAATACTGCATACGTTCGAATTAAACCAACACCAGTTCCACAGTAACAAAAGTTTAATGTTTCTAAATTATATAACGGTCACCAATCTTCAACAATGCAAACAATTATTTTGTATAACATAAATCTACACTTTTACACCAGTTAGATAGCATCTGTACCGCACAGTTAACGGCAAAATATATTCTTATTTTATTCCTGGCTTATGTTTTAAATTTACAGATAATCGACTGTTTAGCTTAAAGAACTGTCCCTTTTGCGTAAGTCACGGAATAAACTATAACGCCTAACTTTATCTGTCCAATTGATTTTCAATGCACAGGTATACTGTAATGTTCAGTGATAAATATCGTATAAGTTCTTACAATAAAATGACTAGAAAATGGTTACTTCAATAAAATTTATAAAACGCTTGTATATATTAAAAATAGCCTTTACTTAGGTTTCAAATTTTGAATTAAGACTTGCCAGTTTTAATAAAATTTTGCGTAAAGGCGCTCTTTTCAAAATTTCCTGGGAGACTGACCAAGTTGGTGGAAAATCCGGCCTTTTTATACTGCTAGGGTAACTTTTGCCCACCTTTTACGGGCAAACTATTCTATAAATCTGGGCGAAAAGACCACTGCCAAGAAATTCTGGGCAGTAGCGTTCCTGCGCCAAGAAATTCTGGGCAGTATGTCTCGAAATTACGGGCAATGCTAAAACACAAGGGCAAACATTCTGCCAATAAATTTTGGACTTATACGTTACAACAATGATAAAGTTTAAGTATTTCAATTGCTAAACATGTCAAATAATTTACAAAAATACGGTTTTTGGGGAATTGACGAGGATTATACATCTTGGCAAAGTTGTAACTACGCACCGTTACTATGAAAACAATCCCATAGTGCAATTCACCAGCATGGCTGCATACGCAACCAGAAAAATGTGTTGGAAATTAAACCACGAAATTTCAATCAATAACATGGATTATTTGAAGATAAAGTAGCCAAATTGTGCACATAGGAACTGTATTTTTGTAAGAAACTAAAAATTTACGTATTTACACGCTTACAGACCGTAAGCTGTCAAAGACAAATATTGCACAAGTTAACATTTTTCGGACGGGAGCAAAACATGGATACATGCACTGTCACAGAGTGTTTAGATTTAGGTGTTGTTTCTTGTAAACAACCACGTACAAATCAACATTTCCGTGACAGCAAAGATCGGCGTGATGGAGCCTGGACTTCACTCATCAACTTTAAACTATGCAGTGCACTGTTGTTAGATTGACAGTTAAAATGACAACAATTGAGAAACATAACAACAGATCCTTGGTGTGAACACCACTCGGGTACAAAGTCATAATTACTATGAAGTGCAGATAAGGTAAGAATACCACGTTATAACATTACCCCCCAGTTTTTAAAGGTTAAGTTCCATCTACCTTTTTAACACACCAAATGTCTTATAATATTAAGGTATTCCACTTGAAACATTACATAAATAAAATCTTCTGGAAAGTTAACTGTCTCTGGCGACAACATTATGTTTGAATTATCATACGATATTAAATGTCGTTGAAAGCTTTGTCAATAGACACTTATGCTATCTAAATTTAACAGCTAAGATAGCTATCGATAGTCACTGGTGATAAATATTCAATTAAAGTTAAACATAGTCATTTTAACACCATTTAAACTTTCAGTCATAATTGTTCATTTTTTTTACTTTATCAACAACCACGGATTTAACTGTGGGTTTAATGTTCTCTTTGTCACCACTCTTGAGTGGCACCTGGTTGCTTGCACCCTTGCAAGTACAGCCACTCTCTCGTTGGTTCCTATACTGTCTATTAAAGTATTCCATCTCTCGCACTAACTTGCCTATGGTCGCATCTTGGCATCGGACCGCTCTGCTATTACGGTCAATAGCATCTGTGATAGCCCTTGTGGCTTGTTCGATGGCCTGAACAATTGGCTGATAATCCGGAGTAGCCTGGTTTCCGCGAACATTCTCCTCCTCGCTCCTATCTTTGTTCTCAAACACCCTTTTCTTCCTAGGTGGTTCGTCAGTGGGTAAATTGACTGATTTACCCTCCAGGATGAGTGGATCATTTGGATCGATATCGCCAAAGATTGAGAGTGCCTCATCCTGGAGTGGAGTCTGATCCGGGATAACCCTCTTAGGAGTGTTAAGTGGCGTGGTTGTCGCCACTGGTGGGGCCTGTCTACTGGCCTTGTAAGCAGATAGGGATGATAACCGGATCCCTAGGTACCGTGTCAGAGCAACTTATTGAAGGCATCTGTAACACTGGGTTTGCCAACCCTATGTCAGCAGTGATGATTGTCGTCAGGTGTTTGTGCATCCTGAGAGTTTGCAGTTGCTGAGGTT
Organism: Corbicula japonica; assembly: GCA_038501625.1. Taxonomy (NCBI): domain Eukaryota; kingdom Metazoa; phylum Mollusca; class Bivalvia; order Venerida; family Cyrenidae; genus Corbicula; species Corbicula japonica. The sequence continues at coordinate 17,766 of JAZAYU010001234.1, read as the reverse complement.
GCTGCAGCGCATTTAATGGCATCCGGTTGGCACTCGCAGGTGGCATGGATGGTAACGTATCCACACCAAATTCCACCAGAGGGGCTGCAGAAAACGGAGTCTGTTGAGTGATGTCCGCCATCCAGTTTGCATTAATTGGCATTGTGGCTGTGTTTGAGTAGTCGTCGTCTTGGAGCTCAAACTCTTCGTTCACACCGTCATCGCTGCAGGGGTCTTCAGGGAGGGTGTCACCAAAGTCCGATGGAAGGGCAAACATGTGCTCTTCAACCACAGCCGGGTTGTTTGCCACAACCAGGTATTGGATGTGGTTGGTGACACCCTTTTCCTTAGCCTTCTTCACGTGTCTCGCATACCTTGTGATATGATTCAGGAGGGTTGTTTGCTCAGTGCACCTGAACAAACACAGGGAGCAGCTGAAGGGGATTCTGTCGTTTCCCACGTGGTACTTTAGAATGTGAGCAACAATTCTGTATCGTCGGTCCACTGTGCGTATCCCTGTCTCGGCACACCTCTTACATTGGTATAATTTCCTTCTTGTGACCCTGCCGTTCATGTTCGCAACAGTCTGTAATATAAGAAACCAGGTTGCAATTATTTATTTGTTCATGTTACTTGGGTTTGATACCTGTGCATTGCTTCGGTTTATTACTAGTTGATTGGCATAGTCATGACTGATTGTTGCTTCGCGAAATGGATAATAATGAAAGTTCTGTTTAATGGATATGCCAAAGTTTTTTTTTCTCTTCTTTATTTGAATTTCATACACATGAATATCCGCAACAAAGCAGCTTGATGTACACTGTTTGTACCACTCGCTTTCGTCGATTGACCCTCGTAACATCAACGCGTGCTCTTACACGTTTTTATGCGCATTTAATTTGATTTTACTAAATTAGGTTGCATAATTAACCGTCTGGTGGTTACGCCTAATATTATTCACTGTCTTTCACAGACCCATGCGATCCTATTATGCTTAGATCACCTTTGTATAATTTTGGCAATACTTTATCTTATTATACACGCTTGTATAAACACTTATATACACTTATATATTAATACTTATATATGTTTCACCAATATTTACATTATACACAATTGGTTTGAAACCAACACTTTGACATCAACCGCAATTTTTACTATATATTTATTTTATATTTATACATGTATACTGCAAAATTTGTTTATTCTACACAACTGGTTTGAAACCAACACTTATAAGAATTGTCGCAACATTTATTTTTTTTATGTACACTTGGTTTAAAAATCTACAAATTTACGAATTCTGAAACACTTCATTAATTTTTGGCATATTTAATCACAATTCTTATTCGCGTGTTTGATCCACTTTCTTTTCACTCTTTCTATCCACTTTGGCACTTTATCACCCCTGTAAGGTTTGAGCTTATCGTGGTGCAAGAGCTTTACAGTCCCGCTCTCGTCTAGCTGTACCACAATGCTGAGATCAGACCGGGCGTCTTTTACCAGATAGGGGCCTTCAAATCTCCTCTCCAGCTTTGGGTTTACACCTATTTTCCTGCTTTCGCGCAGACACCAAACTGGATCCCTTGTTTGTACTTGAATAGTAATGCCTTAGAGTCATAAATGTCCTTGCTGCGTTTGGCACTAGCCTTAAGGTACTTTCTGGCTATTTCGTGTGCACGTAGCATTCTTTCTTTTAGTTCTTCAACTTGATCCAGATATTCGGGAACATCAGCAGGGTCTGATGTTGATACAGTGTATACTAAATCTGAAGGTAAACGAATCTCTCTACCCAGTGCAAGTAAGTTGGGACTTAGTCTTGTAGACTCGTTAGGAGTGCACCTATAGGCACCTGCTAGGCATCCTAAGTGGAGGTCCCAGTCTTGTTGCTCGCCGGTTAGGTAGGCTCTGACCATCTTCAACAATGTACGGTTGTACCGTTCGGACTGTCCATTACCTTTGGGATTTCTGGGACTTGTTCGGGTCTTCTTTACTTCCAGTGCTTCGCAAAGCTCTTTGAAAAGTCGGCTTTCAAAGGCTGCCCCTTGGTCGCTATGTATGGAAAGAGGGGTGCCCCAGCGCGAAACAAAGTCGTTAATTATTCTAGTTGCGCATTCTTCTGCTGTCTGGTTTGGCACGGCCATCACTTCTGTGTACTTGGTGAAGTGGTCAGTCAGGACAAGGATATACTTGTTCCCTCTTGGTGTGACGGGGAAAGGACCAATAAAATCCAAAGCTAGCACATCCCAATGGTGCTCGACTTGAAAGGTGTCCCATAGGTGCTCGGCCTGGTTTTTTCAGCATTTTGTCGGCCTCACAGATGTCACATTTAGCCACGTACATGTTTATGTCCTCTTTCATGGCGTACCAATAATAACGCTGGGAAATCTTCTCCTTGGTCCTCTTGGTACCTAGGTGACCCGACATGACTGAATTATGCATTTGATTAAGTACTGCTTTCTTTTCTACTCTAGGAAGGAGCAGCTGTATGAAGAAGTTTTTCCCATTTTGCTTGATGAACTTCTTCACCAGTACACCTTTGCTGAAATATAAGCTTTCCTACAGCATGAAGTAATGCCTGGTAGCAGGGCTGTCTGATTGGTGCTCTCCTAGTGGTGGCTTTATACCAACTGATTTTGCATGGTATACTGGACCTATGTCTGGGTCTTGAGCTTGTTTGGTTGCCATTTCTGGGGCTGAACAAGTCCATATCCAGTTGGCTATGGCGTCCTTCGCACTACTGTTTCCGTCTGTTGGCTTGACATGGGCAGGGCCTGGTTTGGGATCATCAACATCATTTGCTACCCTTGCTGCTTCTCCTTATGGTATGGTTTGCACTTGGTCAAGGGTCAGGACAGTTGGCTTCGAATGAGGTGGGGATGTTAGAACCATTTCTTCCGCCCTTTTCTTGCACTTCTTACAAGGGCCACATTTAAGTGGTTCAAACGTATCAACTTCTGCACAGGAGCCGTCTCTGGGAAGTTCACAACGCGATAGAGCATCACAGTGCCCTTGTTTGACTCCTGGTCGATATTGGATAACCATGTCATACGGTGCTAAAATTTCAATCCACCTGGCTATTTTGCCAGATGGCTCTTTTAGACTAAACAGCCAGACCAGTGCTTGGTGATCAGTCCTGATGACAAACTTTCTCCCTAACAGATAATGTCTAAAATACTGAACGAAAAACACGACTGCTAGCAGCTCCTTTTCCGTGATGCAATAGTTTTTCTCAGCTTTGCTTAGTGACCTGCTACCGTATGCAATAACCCTCTCTCTACCACCCTGTGTCTGTTGCAGTACGGCACCAATCCCTGTTCCAGAAGCATCTACATCCAAGCAGAACTCGCCACCTTCATTTAATGGGTAGCCCATAACATCGGGACTAATCAATGCCTGTTTTATGCGTTTGAATGCTTGCTCACAGTCGTCATTCCAGATAAATTCAGCATTTTTCTTCGTCAGGTTTATTAACGGGCGGGCTATCTTTGCAAAGTCCTTTATGAATCGCCTGTAATAAGATCCAGTAGCGACAAACTGTTTTACTTGTTTAGCTGTTTGCGGTCTGGGCCATTGAACGATCTTGTCCACGTTAGTTGGGTCAGGTCTAACTCCTTCTTCAGAGACAATGTGTCCCAGAAAGGTTACCTCTGTCTGTAACAGATGACACTTGTCCGGCTTGAGTTTGAGTCCTGCCATTTTCACTCTGTCAAGTACTTCTTCGACTCTTGCAATGTGTTCTTTGGAGTTGGCTCCAAACACAATGATGTCATTAATGTAAACCAGGCATGTTACCCACTGTAATCCCTGTAGGACCAGCTCCATTGTTCGCTGCAATGTACGTGCGCTATCATTGAGCCCGAAGAGCATACGAGTCATCTCAAAGAGGCCGTACTTGCAACAGAACGCACTCTTGGGGGTATCCTCTTTTCTGAGCGGGATCTGGAAGTAACCGCTGGTGAGATCAAAGATGCTGAAGAGTGTAGCGCCTGCAACAGCATCAAGGCAGTCCTGGACCCTGGGTAGTGGAAACCCGCTTGGTTTTACCAGTGTGTTGAGCTTTCGGTAGTCTACACATGGTCTGATTGTGCCATTTTTCTTCTTGACGAGCACAATAGGGCTTGCCCATGGGGATGTGCTTTTCTGTATTACTCCTTTCTTGAGGAGGTCCTCAATGGCATTCTTTTCTTCATCAGCGTGTGCTAAAAGAACTCTTCGAGGCCTTTGTTTTATTGCAGGTGCGTCACCTGTGTTGATGGCGTGTTCACTTAGGTGTGTCAGACCTATGTCCCATTCATTTTTGGAGAATGTATCGGAGTACTTTACCAGAAGACCTGCCACCACCTGTTTTTCCAAGTCACTCTTATCCTTGGTAGAGTTCTGGAATAGGTTTTGCAGATGTTCAGGCACCTCATTGATATCAGCCTTCTTAAAATCCCTACTCTTCGTTTCCTCTCCCTTGGACAAAACCTCTACGCGCCTTACTCGATTCATGTCCTTGTCTTCTGTGTTTTTCTTCTTGCGATATTACACTTACGACCCTCTCAATCTTTTCCGCTGTAGCTATTTCAGCATCTTGTCTCAGTGTCACTTCATCAGTGAACGGATTGAGGATTCTTACTTTGATCGTTGGTGACCGGTTTATGTCCACAAGTGTTGTCCCTAGCATGATCGGATAACGCTCCCTAAAACTAGCAGTGGGTTCCACCAGGAAACAGCTCTCACTACTAAGGTCGTCCTCCTCTTTACGCTCCACATATACGTCTACGAGTGCCTCAGATTGGCCAGGGATGCTGATGTCGTCTGCCACTACCACCCGTCTAGATTTCTGCAGTTTACCAACTGGAAAGCACGGTATTTCTACCCCATCCAAAACAATCTTGTCGGCTGGACCCTTCTCACTTCCCATTAAAACATCGAAGCCTAGCAGAGCCTCATCTTCTATATCTGCCACTATGGCTTCATGATTTAATTCGTATTGTCCAATTTGTACGAAACACTGCCTTTCCCGCTTCTTTGATTGGAGCGCCGCTTGCTCCCTTCAGACATCTAGAGTATCTTAGCTTTGGCTTGCTTTCAGCATCCATTCGCTCATAAACCCTTGTGGATATAACCGTTTTGGAGGCACCTGTATCCGCTGTAAACGTAATCGGCACCTGTTCTATTTCTCCATGAACATAAACCCCGCTGCACAGTGTTTTTGCAGGGTCTCTCACCATTTTATTTATGTTGTTCTCCGGTTTCACCTGTTCTGGGCTTCTTTCTACACTTAATTGGACCTCCCTTTGGCCGCAAGAGCTGGCCCCTGCCCGTTTAAAGGCACGTCCTGGTTTTCAGCCTGGTTCGGCTTAGGTCCTTGGGGGTTTTGCTTTGCTTTTTCAGGGCAATTTCGCGCAAAATGTCCCATTTTATGGCAGTTGATGCATTCCACGCTCTTGTTTTTGCGTGCTCTCTCTGCTTTAGCTTCGGCCTTGTTGTTTGCTTCTTCTAACTTTTCTAGTCTCTCCAGTATCTTTTGTAGTACATCTTGCTGGCTGTGTTCGGGCTTCTTTTCTACTTCCCTATTTACCGCAGGCCTAGCCTTATCACTAGACGATTTGTTTGGGACCCGACAAGCATGCTCGAATAGTGGCTCTGTTTCTTCTTCCGGGGCTGTCTCCTCAACTTCCGTTGCCCTCCTAGCACCTCTCGTGTTCCGGCGGTCTCCCCCACAACCCCTTGTCTGTATAAAGTTTACCACGTGAAACACTGCTTGGTCAATGGTTTCAGGTTCCTTATGGTACTACACCTCGAATCGGGCCTCTTCATCTTTAAGTCCATCCAGGAAGCGCCTTACAAGGTCCTCCTCTCTTGTCCTCTTATCTCTATAGCCATGCGCCCGATCATACAGGAGTTTCAGGTCAGCGGCGTACTCTTCTGCGGTTTCATTAGGCCTCTGGTTTCTTCTACTAAACTTTGCAGCGAATCATCGACTCGTTTCGATGACCCTGAAACGACTGCTGATCTCTTATATGAGGTCCGTGTAATTAGATAGGACTTCAGGCGGTAATTCACCATATACAAACTGGGCTGCTTGGCCCTCAATACGCGGTAAAAGGTGGTCAAGACAATCTTCTTCGCTCCAGTTGTGTCGGTGGGCAATGGCTCGGAACCGTGCCAGCCATACTTGCCAGTCTTCCTTGCCTGTGAACGACGGCATTTTAACGCTGTCAGCAGATCTATGATATTCCATTGGGGCTCGATCTTCGCGCAATCGGTCATACTGCCAATCACCATTACCACTGCGCACATTGCCTCTGCGTGGCCGCACGTCATCGTCAGGTGTGTATGCCCAGTCTGCTGAGTTGCAGTTGGCATCGTATGGGCTGTAGTCGTCATTGTGGATAGGATGACGGTTGGCTGGTCGATAGGTTCTATGCCTAGGGGCTGTGTCGACCCTCGAATTACTGGTAACTTTTTGGCCCCTTCTGTCACCAGCCTGTTCTGTTGAAAATCTGTAAGACGATTGTTTTTGACCCTGCGGTAGGGACTCCTTATGATGCTTCTGATGCATTTTCATTTATTTGCTCATGCGCCTCTGCTAGGGGTTCGTGCATGGGTGAGGACTGACTAGCCATTGTATCGCCTTTCTTGGTATTAAAGAAAACGACACCTTCACTATCAGCTGAGAAGTCCTGCATTCTGTGGTGCACTGCTGTGTTCAGGTTCGTATCACTGGATCCTAGTTAATAAAAGGATTCCACCGCTGCTACCATAAATACTGTCGCGCTCCGCCTCAGAATGCCTGCGCTCTTGCTCCAGGTTCGAATCCCAGCATAGTTAGCTTTGAACGAATGAACCCCTTTTGCTTTTGTACCGACAAAGTGTCAAACACGTACTATGTGGGTTTTATAGGAAATACTGCAAACGTTCGAATTAAACCAACACCAGTTCCACAGTAACAAAGTTTAATGTTTCTAAATTATATAACGGTCACCAATCTTCAACAATGCAAACAATTATTTTGTATAACATAAATCTACACTTTTACACCAGTTAGATAGCAGCTGCATGGCACAGTTAACGGCAAAATATATTCTTATTTTATTCCTGGCTTATGTTTTAAATTTACAGATAATCGACTGTTTAGCTTAAAGAACTTTCCCTTTTGCGTAAGTCACGGTATAAACTATAACGCCTAACTTTATCAGTCCAATTGATTTTCAATGCACAGGTATACTGTAATGTTCAGTGATAAATATCGTATAAGTTCTTACAATAAATTGAAAATGGTTACTTCAATAAAATTTATAAAACGCCTGTATATATTAAAAATCGCCTTTACTTAGGTTTCAAATTTTGAAATAAGATTTGCCAGTTTTAATAAAATTTTGCGTAAAGGCGCTCTGTTCAAAATGTCCGGGGAGACTGACCCAGTTGGTGGAAAATCCGGCCCTTTTATACTGCCACGGTAACTTTTCCCACCTTTTACGGGCAAACAACTCTATAAATCTGGGCGAAAAGACCACTGCCAAGAAATTCTGGGCAGTAGCGTTCCTGCGCCAAGAAATTCTGGGCAGTAAGTCTCGAAATTACGGGCAATGCTAAAACACAAGGGCAAACATTCTGCCAATAAATTTTTGACTTATACGTAACAACAATGATAAAGTTTAAGTATTTCAATGGCTAAACGTGTCAAATAATTTACCAAAATACGGTTTTTGGGGAATTGACGAGGATTATACATCTTGGCAAAGTTGTAACTACGCACCGTTACTATGAAAACAATCCCATAGTGCATTTCACCAGCATGGCTGCATACGCAACCAGAAAAATGTGTTGGAAATTAAACCACGAAATTTCAATCAATAACATGGATTATTTGAAGAGCAAAGTAGCCAAATTGTGCACAAGGAACTGTATTTTTGTAAGAAACTAAAAATTTACGTATTTACACGCTTACAGACCGTAAGCTGTCAAAGACAAATAATGCACAAGTAAATATTTTTCGGACGGGAGCAAAACATGGATACATGCGCTGTCACAGAGTGTTTAGGTTAAGGTGTTGTTTCTTGTAAACAACCACGTACAAATCAACATTTCCGTGACAGCAAAGATCGGCGTGATGGAGCGTGGACTTCACTCATCAACTTTAAACTATGCAGTGCACTGTTGTTAAATTGACAGTTAAAATGACAACAATTGAGAAACATAACAACAGATCCTTGGTGTGAACACCACTCGGGTACAAAGTCATAATTACTATAAAGTGCAGATAAGGTAAGAATACCACATTATAACAGTATTTTGTCGTCATCAGATTCAGAGTCTTTTCCCTCATCTTCACTATCGGGTTCGAGGTCCTACTCTTCAGAATCTTGAGCTGGGGACCTTTGGGACATTGAGACCTCAGCCTGTACATCACCAGCACTGGAAATAAAATGAATGTACACGGAAATTCCAATAATTGTCAACATATAGTTGGGAACAACTTTACGGTGCATACACCGCGACAGTGAAAACCTTAACTTTAAAAACGTTAAAACAGGAACTTTATGACGTGACAAAAGACCACTAAAGACTAGAACCTGCAGCACAAAACATACAACCATGACATACGATAAAGATTTGGAAAGGTATTTGTCTTAAAATTTTGAAACTTACCCATGAGGACTCTCAAATATATACACCTCATCACGAAAAGGCTGCACATTGGACTGAACCTCTGGTTCCTTTGATTTTTCTTGATGTACAGCAGCGGCTTTTCTCATTTTCGCAATAGACGTTTTCCCACCTCCCCTTGGCAAAGCTTTGCACAAACAACACTTAACAAATTAAACTATAACCAGCTGTGATGAGATCGGTTAAGAGTCCGGTAACGACCGAATACAGAACTGCCCTTTCATTAAGCTTCGCACAGATTCTTAAGCATGCACAATGTTATGCTTCGTTTATATATGCATTCTAAATCGCTAAAGAGATGAACGTAGATTGTTATATTTTAAATTATTTAACACATTTGCAAACAGTTTCGCTCAAAATTCGCAAGAAATGACAAATTTGTCCAATTCGCCATGCTGATTTTTTATTGATTCGCACATGTGTAGGGAGGCCTCAATGTGCAGTTTAGATATTGAAACAGTATTTCTCAGTTTTGTTCACTGAACAAGAAAAACAGAAAGATGGTTTAAAGATAATGAGACAATAATCCTCCCTTATTTCATGGCAATCTTTATAACTCAAAATCCAGTGCAAATAGTACGACTTTGTAGCGGGGCGACATTTATTATTTTTAAAATGTTTCTTAGAAATGAATTTCTAGTTTAGACGATATGCCTAGTAAGATATGAAGTCCTTTATTTTTATAAAGCATGAGGTAACTACTGTTTTTGGTAGACGGATGAAGGGATGAACAGTTCAGCGCAAGTTAAAGACGGAGCAAACAGATTGCCCACTGGCATTTAACTATTATACTATTTTTCAACGCTTTTATGGTTACAACGATGTTAGAAAGTAAGTTGTAATGTTTATTCATTGTGAATTTGACTGATGTATTACGCAGAGAGGCCATCGCAAAAATTATATATCACAAAACAATTGTTGCATGATTTGATTTTTCATTTCATTTGTTCGACAAAATGCGTTCATACAGACATTAGAAATGCCGATCGAATTTAGAACGAAACATGCGTCAATAAAGACATTACAAAAGTCGATCGAATAAAATAATAAAGTTAACGTTTTAAAGATTGAAATACACTTTCAAACAAAATTTGTCTTTGCATGTTTGAAAAACGGCAACTGGTTAATATTGGAGGTTCAATTTCAATGAAAAAGCTTTTGAAAATGAGTACGGTGCTTTTTATCTCCTTAAAACGGCCCAAAAAATACTGTGAAATAAGCATCCAAAAACCTACCTTAGGTGAGTTATTTTGTGTGTGTACGACAAACTCAACGTGACATAGTAAAGCCACCTTGTTTTACGTCGTTCATAATTTAAATATTGATTTACTATTTTTATTACTATTTTGACCAATTTTTACTGAAATTTCGTTGCTCGTTATATAAAATTTAGGTTTATGCGAGAAGGATTTATACTCAAACATATACTAAATATAAAAAAAAGTATCATAATGAAAAATGATAATGCCTCTAGCTGGGAGCGAACCCGCACCGTCACGGCGACAACGCCTAGCCCTGCAATTCCTGCGACGCAACCAATTGAGCTAACCGGGACAACCCCAGAAAATGTTGATCGGATAGCCCTGATATACGTAACAATCACTGCATGACATCGGTTATTTTACTGATAACAGTACTGACTATATGTACGGGGAGACTTTTTACGGCCGCCACACTGCACAAATAGCGCTACTGTGAATTTCAAATGATAGTGCCTCTAGCTGGGAGCGAACCCGCACCGTCACGGCGACAGCGCCTAGTCCTGCAATTCCTGCGACGTAGGCCGTAAGTTCAAATTATTTCTCTTGCTTATGTTAACCACATCACGCAGCTCGAGCAGACGAACCTACAGACTGCTTATTATTATAATATTCATTTTTATTTACCTCTTATACTGAAGATTATTACCGCAATTCATAAAACTTTTAGCATCTATCCATCTGGTATGTTATAAATTGTTATAGTTTTAACAAAATAGGTTTTCTTTACATGGGAACAGAGAACTAAGATAATAGTTATTACTCGCTTGATTTCAATGTACAAGTTAAAACACTCTGGGCAATAGAATTGTTTATTTAGGTAATAAATTACTATATAAATTTATACTTTATCGGAGTTGGCAAAGTACACCTATATGCCTATGCAAAACCATTTAAACTTTAAAGTAGATGTTTTTCTAAACGAGTCAGGTAAACGTTAATAGGGATTTCCGAATAAAAGTAAAACGTAAGTTGCATTTACTAAGTATACAACGTTTTGTTTTATTTTATATTACAGTTTAGGATATGGTGAACATACTTGATACTGTAGAAGCATTAGATATAAAATTCTGTATTCATATATTATTATATATACTGGCTGCAAATGGAAAGTTACCACTTTTACCATTTGCATTGATGTATTGAAACTATTCAGTATCGCGAAATAGCACAAGTACATTCTTGCAATTTTGGGTAACTCACTGTCATCGGGTATTTTCTGCTGAATTTACTTTACAATTGAAAGTTTCCAATGTTTTCTTTTAAGACAAACTCTGGCGTTTATTTTCTCAACCTTTGAAAATGGAAAAAATTCAACAAAATGGACACCAGGTAACTTGAAATTGACAGAATGGTGGCAACATAGTAATTGTTTCAAATTTCATCATAAGTAAAACTTGAAATTCCTATAAAGCCATTCAAATTTAATCACTTACAGCCGTAAGTTATTATCAAAGTAATTATCAAAGTGTTAACTTTCTATTGACAGTGAGTATATATATGGTAAACCCCCTCATTTAGACCACACTGATATCAAGACCACCTTGATAGTAAGAAAACTTAGCCAGTATTCTATTTTATAGTTTTGATATACCTCCCTAAAAAAAAAGACCACTCAACTATAATAACCACTATTTCCCAGTCCCAAAGGCGGTCTTAGCAGTAAGTGGTGATAATTGCCACTATAAATGAAATTCTAATAATTCTTGGTATTGCACAAAGATTTTTTTCACAAATAAAATTTAAAAAATCGAAGTTACCTTGAACAACTGTAAAATCAGTCACATTTGAATAACAAGTCAATAATCCTATGCTATTCATTCGTAAATATACCTTTGTAAAATCAAATAAACCATGTTTGAATTAACCCTTTTCTCTATATACATGCAACATTTTATTGCAGATCCTGGTTAGGCAGAACATACATGCCATGTAATCAGGATCTACACTGTTTGCTTTCTGGTCAAACATAACCTTATAAATCATTCAACAAACAGTTGATATCTTTTTAGTTCATATCTAATTAAAGCTATACTGGTATTAACCCTTTACTTGATAGATCTATACACTTTTATTGAAAATTAAACAGTGTAGAATTTGATCAGCGGGCACAGTTGTACCATCTGATCAGGATCTACACTGTTCGCATTCTAATTATGTATTATTTCTAACCAAAATGAAGGTCCTAAGGACGATCAGACATCATAAATGTGCGAAATAATCGCGATCTACACTAGTCACACATGCAATAAAATGCATGCATATGAAGTCAAGAGTTTTGATAGTGATTCATATTGTACTGCATCCGAGGCCTTAGAGGCATAATTTTGTCAACAATGCTGACACATAACTACAAAAAATGTGTCCAATGCAATGCTCAAAAACATAATCCGCCTATGGAAAGCCAAAAGCGGCCATCAGTCTGTTTTTCTGTTGCCGATGACCCCTTCTGGCTTTTAATAGATGGTATGTAAAAATAACCAGTAGTAAAAAGATGGAAAATAAAATATTTGTCAACTGAACTCTGTACAACCTAAACAAATAATGTGTCCTAAGTATGCAATGCTTAAGAACATATGCAAAAATAACAATTTTGTCAAATTACTTACACATTACTCATACAAAAATGCATCCAAGAACATATGCAATGTTAACAGTTTGTGTCAACATTACTGACACATAACTCATACAAAAAATGTGTACTAGGGATGCAATACTCAAGAGCATATGTAAAAATAACAATTTTGTCTTCATTAATCTCACATACGTGTTACTCATACAAAAAAACACATCCTATGGATGTAATGGTCAAGAACATATGTAAAAGTAACAATTTTGTCTACATTACTCATAGCCAAAATGCATTCTATAGATTCAATGCTGTCTGATCAGGATCTAAACTGTTCGCTTTTTTATTCATTAGGTTATTTCTGACCAAAATGCGACCAGTGCAGATCCTGATCAGATGACACTGATGTGCCGGCTGATCTGGATCTACACTGGCCGCACATGGGTATTTATGGAGGAAAGGGTTAAAAACAGTGAAATATCATTTGTTTTACATTTTCCCAAATTTGTTTTCTATCTGTTAAGAAGCATTTATCTAAGATACCCCTCTTTCTGTATCAATCGGATGGTACATAGTGAGCGTGTGATTTTTTGTAGTATTTCCAATTGTCATTTTATTCTACTCTTCCATACACACACATTCTAGGAGTCTGAATTCTTCATTTAATATCTTTCAGAGCATTAAAAGTTTTCCAATTAAACTTAAACAAAGCATTATGTTGGCAGTTTGCAGAGTAAGTTTTTAAATATATATATGTGTAGACAGTCTGTGGTTCAATCTGTCAGACTGTGGTGCTATGTTGTCCAACAATTGCAGTGGAAGATCTGGTCACATAAAAACAATTTATTAGCAAAATAATGAGAATCCTGGGCTAGAAGTCAGATTCTTCAAAAAAAGACCTTGGATGTTCATCAACAACTTAATGTTTTCAAACACAGCATCGCCCATAAAAGTTGCTGAGTAGTTGTTTGGCTCTTTCCAACCACTTATGAGAATTAATGATACATTACCCATTAATTCATTTAGTTTTTGCAGATTTTCCACGTTGACAGAGAAAACTATCAAAATATAAACGCTTTGTATGTTCCAACTTGTGATGAAGAAATCAAATACAGTGGAGGCGGGTCAAATCATGCCGCAGACAGCTGAAGTTGCAGACTGACTGAAAAAGTAAAATATTAATATTAATGATGAACCACATTTATGTTACACTGAATAACGTTCACCTGTAGTGCACATGTAGAAATACAAAAATAACTTTTAAAATAAAAGATCTATCATTGCAAAATTATTCAGATACAATGGCATTTAGAATGGTGAAAAATTTGAGATGTGTTAAGGAAATTTATGAGCTACAATACTATGTTTATTATTAATAAAAGAATTTTTATAAAAATAAAACCATAAACCTACAAGAGTACTTTTGTTTGCATCATGCCAGTCTTAGAATCAGGCACTTCATTGTGATACTGCTGTCAAAGCTGCACTAACCCATGATTGACTGTGTCATCTTTCTAGCATCACCTGGACCTGAAATATGACAGGAAGTGTTGAGAAATTATTCATCTTTTAAACATTATATTTAACATTTTACTCCAGATAATATGCCTTTTATCACATGGGCTACCAGTATAGATCCAGATCAGCTACCACATCTGTGTCATATGATCTGGATCTAAACTGTTAACGATTTGTCAGAAATAACCTGAAGAATCTAAATGCAAGCTGTTACATTCTGATCAGACAGAATGGTTTAAGATGTAGTCCATATCTGATGGCTTTCATTTGGGTATGGAAAACATTTGGGTTGTTTAAAGTGTTTGAAGACCAGTGGCTTCACTTTTGAAGCCCAGTGGCTTCACTTGGGGGTATGTAAAATAGTAAGATTTTTTTAAATGATATTAATGAAAGAAAAAGAAAGTATAAAGTCTGAATTATTTGAACAAGAAATACCTGAGAATGGCATGAACTGTTCTCCCCAAAATACCAAAGAAATTTCAGAACACCAAAATTAATAAAATATATAACAAAATAGTGGTTCATTTAACCCTTTTATATTTCCTCCAAATGTGGTAAACACGGCTACGCCGTGCATGAACTTTAAATTTGCCACAAGAAATTAATAAAAGATCAAATGCCTGTATTGAAGAATTTTACTTTTCCTGAACTCCACTTCTTTATATATGTACTATTACCGGTATATTAATCTAAAAAAAATTATAAAAAGGGAAGAAATTTAACACACATCAATAAAAATATTAAAGGATCATTCAAAATCATTCCCAAATACCGGTACATGTTGTTATTTTTAAAAATCATGACTTTCAATGGTTTAGTGCACTTAAACCCTTTTCTCCATAGATATGCCCTTTATCAGGAGCATAAAATTAGAGTCAAATCAGCCTGCAAAAGTTCAAATGTATACAGTCTGGATCTACTATGTTTGCTTTGTTGTTAAAATATCTAAAGGATCTAAAGGCAAACAGTGAAGATCCACAACTGCATCAAAAACTGTTGGTGTTAATCCTTTACTTCATAGATACAATTATATAACATGGGCAATTGTGTACATCCAGATCAGATGGCACGTTTGTGATCATGATTTGCACTTTTCACTTCAAAATGTATTAGTTATTTCTGACCGAGATGTCACCAGAGTAGATCCTGATCAGATTGCATGAATTTGTCAGCTGATCTGGATCTATACTGGTTGCATACAAGTTAAAATGTGTATATATGGAGAAAAGCATTAAGTTATTGCAGCAATTAATCACTGGGAATCACAACTTCACCCTGCCTTCAACTTCAAAAGTTACAGTAGCAAGTGCTTGTAAAAAAATTTATTTCTTTGGGAAACAGATTTGTCATTACAACCTTTTGATGGAATTTGGAATGTTATCTTGGTTAGACTCTTAATTTGATAATGGTAAATCATGTTTTATAACTTTACTGTCTTTCTTCTGTAAAAAAAGGAATATGCATATCAGGAATAGATCGATAAAACTTAGAATCTCAACGCTTAGTATGGTACGTTATGGGTGAAGCCAAATCCCTTTGTGAACTTTATAACGGTCACAGTGCATTCTACATTTTGACTTGATAAATGTGTAAAGTAATAACGAATGACGACAAACTTTTTTTAACGGGTTGCATACAAAAATAGATGAAACGAAAGGCTATGTACAACAGTTATACATGCTTTATTAAACAATATTTGAATAAACGATTACGTTCAGATTTTCCATTTGCAGCTGATTGGTAACTCAAATATAATACATGTACACGTATTAGCTTTTACTATATTTATATAAGTTTGTACGGCGATGGCATCGATCTTTATATTTCCACTTTCTAAAGAGACCGCATAATTTTAGTCCGGTTATGAAAGAACTTGATGCCGCAGAAATAAAAACACCATGAATTTTAACAAAACCGCGGAATTTGGAGCCCGCAGAAATACCCACGTATACGGTAGGTATTTTCTTAAATATTGGGTAACAGTTTTGGGGCCATTTGTCATTCTGACAATATGTTCCATACATACTCCTTTTTAGGCATGTGTGACCAGTGTAGATCCAGATCAACCGGCTCATCTGTGCTATCTGATCAGGATCAGCACAGGTTGCATAATGGTCAGTAATTACCTAATGAATAAAAGAGTGACCAGGTTAGATCCTGATCTGACGGCATGAATGTTCCGGCTGATCTGGATGTAAACTGTTTGCACACGCAATAATGGTGTTTCTATGGAGGAATTGGTTAAAACAAGGCTTTGCCGTGCCTGTACCTAAAAATATAATGAGAAAATGCTCATCAAACTGTAACTCTTTGCAAAACACTGTTTTGTTATTTATACAATAATTTAGATGGGAATTTAGTTAAACACTTGTTGCTTAGGTACTTAGTCAGGTTAAAAATAAAAAAATCCATGTACAAGAAGAGGCATAACTCTGTCAAATTTGATCTTAAAGATTTTGTCATTAAGTGTTGAATGCATGTAAGCAATAATTATTAATCTATTTTGGTACACAGCTTCACTATGTATTAAATAATTAAAGCTGAAATAAATATTATTCTTAAGTTCTTGCAGCAATTTCTCTCTTTGGGAAACACGGCTTTGTCATGTCTCAAATTAAAAATTGTTACAGAAGCAACTTCTGGTAAACATTTGTCTCTTTGGAAAACTTAGATGTCTTTTGCAATTGTTATGTCAAACGTTTGCTTTAATTTTTATCTTTTAACCATTTCCTCTATACATACCATTTTAGGCATGTGCGACCTGTGTAAATCCAGAGCAGCCGGCATATCCGTGCCATCTGATGAGGTCACATTTTCGTGAGAAATAACCTAATGAATAAAAAAGCGAACAGTTAAGATCCTGATCAGATGGCATAGATATGTCGGCCGATCTGATGTAAACTGTTCTCGCACACAATAATGCTGTAACTATTGAGGAAAGCGTTAAAACACGGCTTTGTTGTGCAAACAATTCAAAAGTGTAAGTATTCTATTATTCATTGCTATTGATGCTAATTCTCTCCTTCGAAAACACGGCTTCGCCGTGCCAGGTTATCAATTGTTACAGTTGCCAAATGGTTCCTGTTGCAAGTATAATTGTTGAAATTAATCTGCAATCAGGGCTGGACAAATTTTGTTTTTTGTAACTAGTCCAGAACTAGCTGGGTTAACATTTCAGCTAGTCCCACTTGCGCAAATAAGCGAATTCTGATTGGTCAGAATTTATACAGTTAAGAAAAAAACAGGAAATTCAATAGGAAGCGTTTCATGGGGGCTTAATATTGTTAAAACAGATTTCAAAACATATTATTTTGTAATAAACTTATTTCTGTTGTAAAACACGATATGCATGTGGTGCTAAAATAGAATATTTTGAGATTGTGTGATACAATTTTCAGCTTGTTCGGGGTGTCGGGCTAGTGGGTTTGTCCAGCCCAGGCAATTGCTGTCTCAACATGCATTTCTCTCCTTCAAAAACCCGGCTTCGCAGTGCCCACTTTAAAATTGTTACAGTTGCCAAGTGGTTAGTGTTGCAAGTTATTGTTGAAATTGATCTGCAATTGCTGTCTTAACATGCAATAAAAACTGTTACAATATAAATCCAGAGCAGCTGGCACATCCCTGCCATCTGATGAGGTCTGCACAGGTCACATTTTTGTCAGAAATAACCTAATGAATAAAAAAGCGATCCTGATCAGATGGCACAGATGTGCAGGCAGATCTGGATATTAACTATTCGCACACACAAACAATGGTGTATCTATGGAGGAAAGGGTTAAA